>JBBJLR010000029.1:7737299-7760750 GCA_037577145.1 Brachypetersius gabonensis
AGCTCTCGCCATTTTGTTTCCCTGTATACTTGTATATGGTGAAATGACAATAAAGTTCACTTTGACTTTGACTTTGATAGTCAAGGAAGATTTTCCAAGCCACCAAAAAAGCAAGAACATTTCCAGCATCACGTCCTGCATTGTGGACTCAATCAGTCGATTCACAACTCACAAAATAAATATTTTTCACACAGCAATGCATCTGGTATGACACTGTCAAGCTTGTCTTATGGTTATTATCTTGTGCTGTTCTACAAAAAATGAACAAACTCCACCACTCCAATAAAGTCAAAGAACAACAGAGGCCAGACTGTGCCAGTGTGACTGCTGCACTTGTACTACCAGATTTCTGATTGAGACTAAAATTACAGAAGGAGTAATAAATAACTGATGGAGCATGATAAGTATTTATGTAATAAAAATGAACATTTACATTTACGGCATTTAACTGACGTTCACCTTAAATGCAATAGCTGATAATAAAGAACAAAGGTAATAGGGGTCAATTAACATGAACACAGTGCAGAAAAATAATTCTGACTGAACAATTTTGTTACAAAAATTCTGAAAGGGCTGGTGAAGCACAAACCAATACAAATCCATGTTTGACCTTTAGTACAAGTTTCACCACTACAAAATGAAGAATGAGAGGATTAAAGATCATTCATCTCAACTGTATATACACGAGTGTTCAAGTGAGTCTCTATTTGTTCACCCCTATGAACAAATAGAGAAACTCCTTGAGACAGGGAGGAACCAATATTCAGAAACATTCTGGACAGCACCAGATACCAGTCAAGTTTAAATGAGTTGGATTAAAATTGGATCACTCAAAATATAGCCTATAAATACAGCTTCTAAATATAGCCTATAAATATAGCCTATAGTGCAATAACTACCAAACGACTCAAGAGACTGTGAGATCACAACTCAAACTGTCAGAAAACTCAAGATGCTCTTTACTGTGGAACAGAACAAGACATTTACAAGAAATGGACCAAAAGAAATCATGAAACAAAATCTTGTTGTGTGGAACAAAATCTTGTTGTATCTTGTGGTCTGAATGGTCAGATAAATGCTTAGGTTTTTGTGACAGTGTTTGTTACAGCTTTTTTATTTAAAAAAAAAATAATAATAAAAAAAAATAATATATGTATGTAAAATATATAAATTATTAAAAAAATGTTCTCTAAATAATAATAATATAATGACATGGAATAACAGGCAAATTTTCTCTGTATCATAAATTCAGTCAATAAATAGTAAAAATGCACTGACAAGGAATGTGGTGTGTTCTGCTTAGAAGAAGTGTGACCCTTTGTGTAAGAAAAGGTTTCTACGGAATGTTATTTGCATACTGTTTTTCATGTTTTGATGTGTTTCTCTCTTAGCCTCAGCCTACATTCTTTAGTGTGTGCATCCTTCCATTTCACAGCCAACCACCCAAACCCATAGACTGTCTAAGTGTAGGTTGTTGTGTGCTATCAGGTTTCTGCAGCATTTCCGTGTTGTTGCTAAGTAACAACTTAAACCACCAAACACTAATATTTTCCTCGAAAGACTGAAAAGGTTGTATTTACAACACAGGACTCTAGATGACACACAAATTGTGACAAGGCCTTTCACCCGCCAAGGAAAAAAATGCTAAATTTAGCAGTGAAGATGGAAAAAAAAATACCTAAAGCACTTCTACACTAGTCAAAAGTTTTACCACTTATCCATTTCTTTCATAAACTGCATAGTTTTATTCTTGTTAAGCATTGGAAAGTTGGAAAGTGAAAATATAGCAAATAAAACATGGAAAGAATATGTAACAGTGCATGTCTGATATCCTATTAACTGGTTGTGTGGTGATGCAGAGTCAAATTCTAGACTGTCCTTTAATTTTTAATGGACCATCACTTACATTTACATTTATGGCATTTAGCGCTTTTGCGACTTCCATTCCCTTACTACGGGGGTTAAGGGTCCCAGTTGTGGCATGCTGAAGGTAGGATTCAAACCCATGAGCTCTTGGACCAGAGCTGGTGATCCACATTACAATTATAGTTGTAATTATATTATGTGGCTTTTTATAGCTCAAAAGTGATGAATGAAACGTGCCATTTTCTGGCTTATAAAGAACTGTAGTAGTAGTAGTAGCAGTAAATATTTTATTTTGGTATCCAAGGATATTGAGTATATTTTTAATGTGTTGAATTGAATGTATTTTAGGCAAGTAACGTGCAGAAGATTTCAGCGCATGCAAAAACGTTTGACCAGTGGTGTATGTGCTCTATGAAATTTTGAATACATTTACATGTTCATTTACATTTCCGGCATTTAGCTGACGCTTTTATCCAGAGCAACGTACATCAGTGCTCAAGCAATCCACATGTGTTACATACAGCACAATAAAAACAGGATATATGTTTTCTGCGTGATTTAAGTGTAGCAGGATGAGGCTCATCCTACCTCCTAATTAGGGTAAAGCTGCACCTCATTGCATGGGCTTATTAGCCAATTAGCTGGTGGTAGGGCATAATGTAAAAAGGCCATGGCACCTACCATTCGTGTCTTGCCCTTTGATTTTGTAACCGCCTAATCCTGGGTTGATTCTTTTCTGGTTTGGGGTGTCACTGGTGCAGCGATCGGCGTGGCGTGCCTGGTGTTGGGGCACTTGGAAGCCACCTGTGTGGTCGGTGTTTGGGTGAAGCTTCTCATGCTGCTGCTCGCATGTGTAGCACACTCTGTTCCCCTCTTTCTCTCCCTCGTAGGTGATCAACACTACAGAGATTGGTGCGTATGTTTTGCTGCTATTTATGCCTTTATCGCTGCACCTCTTGTACTAACGAAGTGCTGTGGCTTTGTTTTATAGAGCTGGAGTTAGAAACGCTGCTGCTTTGCCTTGCCTGAAATCTTGTTTTGCTTTGGCTGGAGCTTTGTTTTGCCTCCAGTTTTATCTTGCTGCTTCGCCTGGCCGGGTCAGCCTGCTCCGTCAAAGCTCTGCTTCATGCTGCTTGACTGGTGTCTGTGTGTTGATCTGGTCTGATTCATTGACTGCGGTTCGTTTGAATCATTCAGGAGTCGTTTTGTTCGCTCGGTTCCCTGAATCGCAAGCTCTTTGAATCGGAGCTCGGTGAAGCCTTTTTTTTATCCAACGTGAATGAGGAGTTGGAATCTATTAGTTTTCCTACATAAAGTAATTGGTTTGTGTTTTTGTAATTAAGTATTTAAGTATTTGCCTTTTTTCTTGCATTGTTCTGATTTTATTTTTATGTATGATTGGTTAAAGTTGGCTTAAACTTTTTTCTTTGTTTTACAGTGTTGGGCCCAAGGTGGTGGTGTCCCTTCCCCTTCGTGTGTTGATACTTTAGGTGTGGTTTCCCTTTCACTGAGGTGTGTGTGGTTGACATGTGTCCTTGAAGAGTGAATTTAATTTATTTTGAGACCCTTTCCCCCTTAGGGTCCCTTGCCCCACTGGGTGGCCTCAGCTATAACGCTGCCAGTCTTGTGTGTTTTTTATAACTTTATTGTAATAAAGATTGTTTTAAAACTGGAATCATGCCTCTGGCCTATTGTGATGTGAACCTGTGTGCCTTTAGTTTATGTTCTCTGGGTGAAATTCCCAGGGTGGTGTAGACGGACTATCTCTATTTAGTTAACTTGATTAACTCTTGCTTAATCCCTGAATTGAGTTTTGGTTTCCTGCCATATTCTGGCATTTGTGGCCTTTAAAACATATCCTGCTCTTAAGCCACGCCACAAGTGTGTTGTAATATCTAAGATTTTTCTTTGATTAGTGCGATAGCTTTAATTTCTATATTTAACTTAACATAGTTTGGTTTAACTTTAGGCAGAAGAATAGCACAGGTTGGGTTTAAGTTGGATCTACTTAAGTTGTAATGGTACCACCCAGGCTTATGATGGCTTTTAACTGCAAAACATACAAGCAAATCAGAAAAAGGTAATAGAAAAAAACAAAACCATAACTGTAAATTAGAAAATAAACAGCAATGATCAACACATCAGGAAACCCTAAATGCAACAATGTGACCACAAATGCAGAAACCGGTAAAAGACAAACGCATGAGAACCACAAATCTTGACAGCAAAATCTAATAATGCAACTGCAAAATCAATGTGACAGTAAAATGTCTATTTCTGATTTTGCTGTGTGTTTTGATCACTAGAGCCATTGTGGAATCTAACATCAGAGTGAACACACCCACAGGTCCGTGAAACCATTTACACTCACAATGACTCTGAACATATAGCAAGAAAGAAATTAGACCAAAGGAATGTATGAGATCCACCTCTTAATGTCCTAGAACTTTGATTATATGTTTCAGTGTGGGCTAAAGATCTGCTCCTTCATTGTGATGGTTTTTCTTTTCTCATTAATACTGGAGTCAGTGAAACTGGTTCGAAAGGCATTGGAAAGTCTTTATTGTGTGGGAGTAGGAGCTGCTGAACCAGGTAGGGCAGGTGGCCTACTGCATGTAAAAGGGGAGGGGGGGGGGGTATTGGTTAATGGGGCAGGCTGTTGAAACCAGCAGTTGTAAACGTCACCGCCCGCTACCTTAACTGCTCACTGAGCACACCTTGTTAGAAGCCCGGAAGCCGCAGAAGAGACGAGATCATGGAGCTTCATGGATGGACTGCTCTGCTTGTCACAGGGATTCTGCTAATGACTGCCACAGGTAGGCTTTCTGTTGAATCATGATGAAAATAACTTATTAAAAGTAGCTGCTCTGAGGGATGTTATTCTTAACCTAGTGAAGATGGATCAGAAAGTAATGTTTGAAGTAAAGCCCTTTAGAAATATAATGGACACTTTTTCTTTTGAGTTTTAGCCTTTTAACAAGCCTTTGACTGCTGTGTTGAGAAGCAGTGTACTTTAATTCTATTGCCACTGACCTACCTGGGATAATTCCAAAAGTTAGCGTGTGTGTGTGTATGTATATATATATATATGTGTGTGTGTAAACACACGCGTATATACATACAAAATGTGTATATATATGATTGCTACAAACAGACTTGTATTTCAAACACATCTGTAAAATAGTGGTAATTCTAAATTGATTTATTCAAAAGTTGGAATAATCAACTGTATGCTGAAACAATGAACTCAAATCTGTTCCGAGTGTCTGGATATTTTTCTACATTCTTCATAAAAATGTTCATTTTCCTCAGACCGAGTAAAAGGCACTAAAACTTGTTTGATAAGATGCCACTCAAACAGGTTTCAAAAACCTGTTGATGGATTGTGCCATATTACTAAAAATAAAATACACCACTTCAATTAATGACTAATAGTCATCTTTGTCCATAGTGTGTGAATAACATCACCTGATGCTTGAAACGTTAGTCAGAACTAGAAAGGCTGAATTGTCAGCATTCTCCCTTATGGTTGATTCAAAGAGTTTGTGCTCCGTAAGCAGTTTTAGTTTGCCATGCCCAGACAGGTTTCTCAGGATTGTTCAGTTAGGATGTGAGGAGAAATCAGTATCACCTAATGTTTTTGCTTTGTAATGTCAATGTCCAAGCTTGTATCCCCTTCACACACAGTGTCTTTTGTCTTTCCACTTCTGAACAAAAAGTTCCTTTAGAAAATATTTACAGAAGAAATATGGGTTTAAAACACAGCAGTACTTTGAATTTACAGCTCTGAGATATCTACTGTGATGTCTACCAGATGTTTATTAGTGTATATATGTGTATAAATGTATATATATGTGACTGTGTGTCCTCTCTCCTCTCTCTCTTAGGCTCACTCGCTCAGTCTGGTAAGTTTCCTACCATCTGAAGACCATCCACCTACGTAGGTCTTGAAAGTAATAGTACCTCTGGGACAAAAATGACAAATATATATGAAGAAATGAACTAATTTTTTTCTCTGATGTTTACCATTTATACTATTGCTACTACTGCTACTACTACTAATAAAAACATATCATTTTTTATTGATGATATAATTGCTATAATTTATGATAAATATATTATTTCCACTACCACCACTGCTACTATTAATCGTAATAATAACAGTAATAGAGCTATTAATATTTTACTGATGATAGTTATTTATAACATATTTTACTACTACTGCTACTACAACAACAACTACTAATAATAACAATAACAACAATATGTGGTTCGTCGTAGAAGTCCAACAATTATAATATAGTGGGTCCTCGAATTACATTGTTTCGAGTTCATGACGCTTACTCCCACTCGACTTACACCATTAGCCTTGTACTTACGGACTACGCGGGCAAACTCGTTTGATTCTGTGCGGTAGAGGGAGGGTGTTTTCCTTTTCCTTTTTCTGTGACTTGGTTGTGTTTTTATGCTTGTACAGCTGTGCTACGATCGGTAAGTGACTTAGGCTAGGGTCTCATTTCAGGTTACATCACTGCCGACTGTTGAACTTATTTAATTTAGTTTCTGAGCTATTTAACGCCAGCTTGAGCTGCACTCAAGATCACATTAACTACGCTTTTGGTCTACACACACATTTTTGTCTACACACACAGTTTGTACTACAAATCAGTAGGTTTAAAAAAATATTTCTTCATAACTAAACAGGTGAAAGTGGAGTCTTCAGACAAAGACCTCCTCCTTATAAAATAGTATGAGTGGTTCCATTACCATGTCTGCTGTAAGTGCTCGCTCCACAGCTGCCTTGTTTTTAAATAGTCTTCTTCTTTTCTAACAGCATGCGGTCAAGCTCCCTTTAATACCAAGATCGTTGGTGGGCAAAGTGCCGCTGCGGGCGCCTGGCCTTGGCAAGTCAGCATCCAGTATAGTGGAGGCCATTTTTGTGGCGGAAGCCTGATCAACAACAATTGGATCCTGTCGGCTGCTCACTGTTTCCAAGAGTACGGTGGTCCATAATTTTAAAGGAATGACGACACATCAAAATAAGAGAAATGATGATCTGTTTACAGAACTTGAATAATTCTAAGAAAAGTAATTTGTCAAACCGGTTTCTCTCTGGGTTCGGTAGAGATTATCATCGATCCTTTTCTGATAATCTGGGTTCAACGCAAGACAGCATTGCTAAGTAGTTGATGAGTGTAATCCGGCATCAAAGAGAGGGAAAGCTATAAACTGTGACCCAGAAAGAACCCCCTTGACAGCCTCACTCAGAATAAAGGTTCTGAAAGTTCCCCCCAAAAACTGTGGAGAACTGAAATATGTGAACTTTTTAAAGGTTTAAAGAACCACCATCTCATGAGAAAGTTATAGAAAGAAATGTAAAATTGGCTTAAAATCATTGCATTATGTGAAGGGTCTTTAAGCCGTTGAATGATTTTTCACAATCCCACCACAAAGTGGTTTTTCACTCAACTAACCACTCTTTTTAAAGAGCACTAGTGTACAATGTTTTCATTTTTGCCTTGTCTGTTGTCTGTTAGGTGGGACGTTTTATAAGATATGGTGGGAACCTGCTGTAAAATGAAGAGTATGTTAAAGTGCACCTTTAAAAATGTTGTAAATGATTGTGTGTATGTGTGGTTCTAGAAAAGCTTACATTTGTAGGAATATTTGTTGTGTGATGGTTCTTTAAACTTTAAAAAAGAGCTTTAGATCTCATTTACTTTTTAAAGAATACTGACTGTTTCTTTAGGGTACCAAAATGGTCCTACCATGGCGCAGCTCCAAAGAACCTTTTTAGTACCTTTTTAGTTTGTAATGAAACTCAGTCTTGATCTCTTGATCTTTCTTCCTTTCAGCTCCAAGACCAACTCTCCGGCTGCCCTCACCGTCTATCTGGGAATGGCAAGCCTGCAGGGGTCCAACTCAAATAGCGTGCAACATTCAGTTAGTCAAATTGTTGTTCACTCAGGTTATAACTCCAATACCCAAAACAATGACATTGCGCTTCTTCAGCTTTCCTCTTCAGTCACTTTCAGCAATTACATTCAGCCAGTGTGTCTAGCAGCGAGTGGCAGCAGTCTGGCCTCTGGCACTTATGTCTGGGTCACTGGATGGGGAAACGTTGGCAGTAGTGGTAAGTGATTTTGCATCCAATCAACTACACGATTGTTGTCCTAACAAAATCCCATATTTCTAAAATGGATTTGCAAAAGAAATTCTGTCATTTAAATGCAGCAACATTTCCATTCTTTATTGTATTCTGGATCAATTCTACTGGAGTGTTCATCCTCAAATGTCCACACAATGTATAGAGCAGCTTCAAACGGGGTAAATTATCATTGATTATTAAGTATGAGGTTTTGATATAATAATGAATAAATATGAAATTCACATTTGCATATTGTTTAAAGCCATTTTTCTCAACGTGTGATAGTGTCTTTCTGTTTGTAAATATGTGGTTGATATGGTGGGGAGAACACAGGTGCACTTCCAGATTTCTCCAGTCACTGTTTGAATTAGTGAAATTTCATCAGCAGCTCCTGATTGATTTAATGAAGGACTGATTGAGTCAGACCAGGTTTTTGATGGAAACCTCAAGTAATACTGGGCTTCCAGGAACACACTGATATACTGAACATAAAATCAGCACAGTATTTACTGTATAATGTTATTTGTATTATTTTTTTTTAATTAAGTGTATTTAGCTTTATCAAGTATATTTAGTAATAGTAATGTGGAAAAGGCTCTGCTAAACAATTTTAAATATTACTTTTGCAAGTCTTTTGCTTAGTATTGTACCTAAGTATCTTTTATTTCAGAAATTGAACACATGGATAAAATGGATGTGGATTTACATTATAAACTGTTATTGAATTGGTATTTTTAGCCGTCCACTGGTTGTACAAGTTGCTGAGGTCAGAAATGTGTTGCCTATAATTGTTCTTGGTCTCCGTAGAGCCCCTGCCATATCCTGGGATACTACAGGAGGTTGAGGTTCCTGTTGTCAGCAACAGTGACTGCGCAAAGTCCTATGGAAGCAGTTCCATCACAAGCAATATGTTATGCGCCGGCCTGACTCAGGGAGGAAAGGACTCATGCCAGGTACGAAATTACTCACGAGCCACATTATTTCTAGTTGAGGTACATGATGGGTCTATGTGATAATGATAACTTTACCAGAGCAGGAATATGGGTTTATAACTTGAAAAATATAATATAATCATGAAATACATACGCGCCTTCACTTCTTGGAGCTTGCATAAAGTTTCCAAACATACAATCTAATCCATAGAGTCAAAATTCAAGATTCTTTGTTTGTCACATACAAGTACAATGTGCAGTTAAATGAGACGTTTGCAATATAGTTACAAGAAATGAAAAAGAAAAGGCTAGAACCAATGATAGCATGTTCTAAGGGTACAACTAGTGATTAAAATACGTAGAGGAAAGTATGCAAGTTCTGACTACACTATGTACTATAAACTGCAGTGTGCTAGTTGTTGTTGAGGTATAAAGACTTAAAAGACTGGTTAGACACAGTGAGGTAGAGATATGCTGGCTGTCAGATCATATCGTCCATATATGGAAACTAAGCTGCAAAATATTTTGTGATGTCACAAAAACAGGCGCTTCACATCCTGTATATCCGCATATTCAGCTTACAGCAGTTTAGCCCCTCGCAAAGGAGTTCTTGAACGAGTCGGCCAATCAGAACAGAGATCATTTACATACATCAGTCTTAATGGGACTGTCTGGAGCTAAACCACGGCAGCTTGTTTGAATCTAAGAAATAAAGAGAAATCTGAAAATCAGTGCAAAAAGTGTAGTTTATGTCCTTTTAATGCTTGATTATGTTACAATTTCATTTTAAAACAGGTTTCTTCTAGTCAATTCATTATGAAATGTTCAGCCAGGGTAAATGTAAAGAGCAGCTGCTCTTGTCAAATGGATGAAAAGTAAATGACTAAAGGACTTTATTGCGCTTACAGGGTGACTCGGGAGGTCCAATGGTCATCAAGCAGAGCGCTGGCTGGACTCAGGCTGGTGTTGTAAGCTTCGGCTATGGCTGCGCCCAACCTAATTATCCTGGTGTGTACACTAGAGTGTCGGAGTACAACACCTGGATCAATTCTTATGTCAGCGACAACCTCCCTGGATATGTCGGCTTCTCAGGCAGTGGTTCCAAGCTCTTCTCTCTACCTCTGTTCCTTTGTTTCTGTATAATCCCCTTCCTTTTCTCTCTATTTATCTTCAGCTGAAAATGACCAAGCAACGCACACAGAACCGACCAAAATGTATGGATTGCAACTTGTGTGCGTATTATACCGAAGGACTAAATTTGTCATAATTCAGAACAATGAATTGAACTTTAGGAAGGTTTCTCAGGGATCTGTGCTTTAACTGTACATATTATTCAAACCCCTTAAATATGATTTTTAATGGAGAATTCCACTTTGTACGGTGTATTTTCTAAGCTGTATTTAATTTTGTTGATTTTTATTTTAAGTGATTAAAACAGTTTCCAGCATGTATGGAAATGTTAAGGATTTTGTGTGGAATGGTCCTTTAAGGACTATCAAAGTTCAGACGCTGAGTCAGACTCTGAAGTTCAAGGTCGAATTCATGGTTTTACTTGCAAGTACGTTTTCAGTTTACACATTGACCAGTCAAGTTTTATTGCTTCAAAGTATGATCGCACTATTGTTTAGACACAGGCAATGATTTTAGGGAAGGAAACAGTTAGAATAACATGCGAACTTACAGTAACTGAAATCTGCATTTTTAAGCAGAGGTAAAGAGTGAAATCCGTGTTTTTATTAGCATTTGCATATTTCTGAAAGCCATTTTTCAAAGCGTGTGATAACGTGTTTTTCTGCTTGCAAAATTAACATTAGAATAATGTCAAACAAACAAGAAAGCAGTAAACAGTATCTGTATTTGAGTTGATGGAGTTGTGACATTCCATCAGCATTTCCTGATTTACTTTAATGAAGGACTGACTAAATCAAGGTTTCTGATAGAAACAAGCAATAATAGATTTCAACAAGGAACACATTAATACTCTGTACATAAAATCTATATTTACTGTATACACCGATTTGTATTTAATTTACTTAAGTATATTCAGTAATATTAATATGAAAACACAATCTAAATATTTTCATATGTTAAGACTTTTGCACAGTGCTGTGTTTGAAATCCAAGATTCGAATGCATGTTTAAAGAACATTTTGACCTAAGAAACAAAATGCTCGTCTAACAATTCTAAAACACCTGCCTACATGAATGGAAACCTTTTTATTTTTCAAGGCTTGTAATTACTTTAAAGTCAGAGGCCAATGACAACTCCCACATTAGATTGCTAGAAAGTTTGAAACACAAGGAATAAAATGAACCAGTGTGAAGGACACGCTACAAAGGTGAGTTATAAACACACCAACCAATGGTCTTGATTTGCTGGTGTTGGTTGGGTAGGCAAGCTCTGGTCTTGTAATATTTCAAGGAATGTCATGACTGCCGGTAAGGAGGAAACTGGATTTCTCATATGACCTTTGGCTAAAGCTTATCAGCACAAACAACATCCACACAGTGTGTTGATGAACATCCTGGAAATAAAGGAAACCCAACGGCTGCAAATCACAAATGGGAGGTGTTTGAACAGTTCGAAGTTCTAAATGAACCCGATAATGAAATCCAAGTCTTTCTTCTATCAGAAGAGGTAAAGGACATGTATACTGGACGATTTTGACCTTTAGCTTAAGTTGTCCAAGCTAAGCGAAACACCCTTCCACATAAAATACAACTTTGGCATAACAGAGCCATCACTTTCCATCAGCTCACAACCTGTCCACAGACATATTAGCACAGCTGTGTGTACCAATCCTATAAGCTTCAGTTTGCTTTTCTTTTGTTACTATATGGAAAGTCACTTTCATGCTAAACAATCAAATGCTCAGTGGTTTGAAAAAGGGTTGGGTTATATTTATTGTCAGCACTAACAATTACAAATAGTATGCGCAACAAGGAAGGAATACAAATGATAATTCTTTATTCCACAAATCGTATAGAGTAACATAAATATGTAAAAGTACACTGGTAAGTACCTCAATGAGTACACGTAAAAATGGACCAAGCCAAAACACAGAGACTGTTAATAATTTTAGTCTGAAAAATCTGAAGAGAATACACAACACTTTGTGGTTCTTGTCACCTAATCACTCTCTGCATCGTCACTAATGATTCCCCGCAAGTTGCTCCAATCTGTTGTTCTCTTGCGCCCCCTGTCAGCTCGGCCGTCTTCACTGTCTGAGTCAGAGTTCACCGCACGGTTGTAGGCTGAGGGTGGTGAAGAGCTGCCCTGAGGAGCCCACAGAGATGAAGCTCTGCGTTTGGGACGGCCTGAGGAAAACCAGACACAACAAAAGAAAAACATCACTGATTAAGATACAGGAATAGCTAAATCAGTGGCCACTAGGGGTGTAATGATATGCATTTCCACATTCAGTTTTGATTCAAGATTTAATTTGATTTTCAATATTGTTTTTTTTTTTAAAGTCTTATAGAGCTGCAAACAGAAAAAACATGCAGCAAAAAAAAAAAAAATCTATAAGCACTTCAGGATCACATCCAAGTTTTCTTTACTATAACTATGTTGATCTTAAGCTTTATAAAGAGGCATCATAAGCCCCTAACCACTCACTTCACACTGAAAGAATACACTCAGAGGGTAAGTTGACTATCACTAGCAGTAGTTTTCAGAAAATTATGTTCAACGAGTCCTCAGAAGAGAGCAAATTGTACACTGGGAATACTGATTTAAACTTTGATTAACTATCAGTTTTATTGTTGATACCTGTTTAAATGATTTCTAGTATAGCTGAAGATCTCTGCCCGAACCCGACGGGTCGATTTCTATCATTTTACACGGGCTCGGGCCGGGCTCGCGCAGAAAATGAGTGGTCAGGTGATGCGTTTCGATTAGTGCGAGAAAGATGCGAAAATGGATGCTGAGGAGGTGACTAGCCTCTGGCGACAACGTTTTGGTTGCACCGGCAACGAAAGCAAAGTCTGAGGTGTGGAAAAGTTTTGACCATGTGCATAATGAAAATAATGAGCCAGTGGGTTATGTGAAATGCAAAAGATGTCACATCGTTAAAGTACGACAGCAAAAACATGTAGCCTAATCTTGGTGAGTAAAGTTTTTTTCAAATTATAACAATATTTATTGAGTCTTAAATGCATAATGTAGAGTATGTAGGCTAATGTTGGCATTATTTTATTACATTTCAGCTGCTGTTCACTATCGCGCTGAGGCCGGATTGCGGAGAGAAGCAGCGAGGCAAAACCCGCAGAGCCTTTATCTTAATTTCGTTATTGCCAAATACCCATCTTAATTTAGAAATGATCCTAATTTAATTTGTTAAGAAAGATCCATTTTTATTGGCGCGTTGGCCTATTTGTAGGCTAAGTGAACGGCTAGGCCTATTTAGAGTGCTGAGATGTTAACGATATTAACAGAGGACTTATTTTATTTCTTTGTTCCAACTTCCAAGTGGCCTATAGCCTACGTTAGTCATGAATAAATGATGTTAAAAAAAATTTATCAATGACTCATTCTTGACAAAAGGCACGTGAGCTGTGTGCACATTTGAATAACGTCGGGCTGTAAACGGGTTTGGGATTTTAAGAAGCGGTCAATCAAAATGTACTTGTTGGGCTCTGGCCGAATTCTGTCGGGTTCTGGCCTTGTCGGGGCTAACTTTTAAGGCCCGATTACAGCTCCAATTTCTAGATGTTTGATTTAATGTTTTCAATGATTTACAAGGTTTAACAAACTAGATTCAGAAAAAAAGTTTAAACATTAACATTTAAATTTGTCTTGGAAATAGTTTCAGCTAGCAAACACACACAGACACAGACACAGACACAGACACAGACACAGACACAGACACAGACACAGACACAGACACAGACACAGACACAGACCGAGTTTTGGGCCACAGGCTAGCTTTCTGGACCATCAAACAGTTTCCAATGGACATGCTTCATGTTGAAACAAAGACGGGATCAATGTAGCAAAATGTGCAAGTAGACTTTTGATTTTGGTTTGGGAAAAGTAATATGATAGGTGCAGTACCCTTAGTGGTGATGATGTTGCCAACATCCAGGTCTGCAAGCTCCTGAGCTTCCTCTCTCTTCAGCCTGGCTTTCTTACACTTCTCTATGGTGGGCTGGCCTGGAGAATAAGGTAATGGTAAGGATGACTGGTGTACACACGAACACAAACATTTTAAATGCTCATTGTTCCATTACATTCAGGGTACTGGACAGGTAAGGTAATTTTTTCTTCTCCACTTTCTCATTTTCCTTTTTATCCATTCAAGAACACACTAAATTTAGACTACTGACCTTGCACCCCCAGCTCTTCCAGTTCTTTTTTCAGGACTGCCACTTTGGACTTCACGGAGCCGCAGCCCTCAAACAGCTTCTTGTAGTTCCGCCGTACACCACAGAGGGCAATGTAGCGCTTCAGCCTGGACACAGCTTTATTCTCCTCATCCTGGAGGTCAAACAGCACACGGTGGTTAGAATGCCAAAGAAAATCCGAGCTGAAAGTGATGTTATAATTGCAGGGGTATAAAAGGAGATGTATTCTAAATGCGGTGCCATGATGGTGCTGTGCTAATGTTTGCTCATGCATACCCTTTTACATGCATACCATGTTTCATATATGTATGAATATACATGGAATACCAAGTAGATACCATGGGACCCCTTTTCTCTCCTGTCAGACATTTCAGACAATTTTTAAAAGCACTATGCTTTAAGATAAGAACCTTAATTCTTGAAAAAATGGCAGTTCTTCTAAGGCAGTAAAGGCAGTAAAGCTATTGATTTTACTACTCCATGGAAAAAGGGTGCTCTATTTTACCCAACCTACGGAATGCTGAATGACAGTCCTGTGACAGGAGAATCAGTGTAGTGCCTTCCCAGAAGAATAGAATCTGTTACTGCAGCAAATGGGGTGACAAACCCCCCATGATGCCCTTGATTTACGAAGAAATGCTAGATAAGCAGGCTTCTCCCATTTTTTGATCATGCAGTGTATTAGACAAAGCCAGTATGTGTTTCGGATCTTAAGTTGTATCTGACACCACTCTCGCTCCCTCAGATTCGCCTGATTTTGGAATAGAGAAAGTGGCCAATGACAAAGCACTGAAACGAAGGGATGAAGGAGGAAATAAAGTGAATAAATCGATTTTGAGCAAGAGGGTGTGCTACTATAAAGATGTTGTTCAATATTTGCATTTGTGTTACATGCAGTTGCACAAACCCAGAAAAATAACCAATCATAAGATGAAAACGTATTTCTGAGGAAGTAATATATAGATACTTGGTATTCTGACCTTTCCTCCTTTGTTATTGGTCTCGCTCTCTTCTTTTTTCTTTATCTTTGATGTGCTCTTCTTTTCATCCTGTTTCGGCTTCTTCATGTCCTCTTCACTATCTAGCGAAGGCAATGATGAGGAGTCAGAGTCCGAGTCCTCTTCCCTCGTTTTCTCTTCTTTCACTGAAAAGAATAGTGAGCTGACATCATGATTTTTTAAAAAAACTTTACAACAGCTTTTGATCTAATAGACAGCAGACTTACCTCTCTCTTTAGAGACATTAGCAGCGTGGTTGTTTTTATTTGTTTCTTCTTCACTATCCTCATCATTGCTCTCACTGTTTACGTCACTCTGTTCACTCTTTTCAGACCGTTTCCCTTCTTTCCTCTCAGTTTTCTTCTCCTCGTCGTCTTCCTCACTCTCAGAACTACTTCCAAACACCTCCTTCTGCACTCTCCTTACAGCCTCAGTTTCTGGCGACTTTAGCTCTTTTTTAGTCTGTTTTTTTATGCTTTGCTGAGCAGCGACTTTTCCTTCTTTTCTTTCAGCCTCATGCTTGCTGTTATTCTTTCTCTCTCCTTTCCTTTTCACCTGTTTGGTGTTCGTTTCCTTCTCACTGTCTGAGCTCACACTTGCCCTTTTTCTTTGCCTATTACCCCTTCCTTTCTTCTTATCTTCATCTTCTTCTGAATCGTTAGAGCGGTCATGTTCCTCTTCCTCACTCTCCAAGACTGTCTGTCTCTTCTTCATTTTATTACGGTCTTCCTTCTGCTCTTCACTTTCTGAACTCACTTTATCCTTCCTTTTCGCTCTTGCTTTTTGTTGCTCTTTCTTCTTCTTTGATTGCCCAATGTCTTTCTGTTCTTCATCACTTTCTTTGTCCAGGTCTTGATCACTTTCTCCTTCTTCATCCCCTTGTTTCAGCGCTTCGTCATTGGCCGCTTTCTCTATTCCAGAATCAGGAGAATCTGAGAGAGAGAGAAGGCAGTGTCAGATACAACTAAAGATCTAAAACACACCCTGCCTTTCTGCATGTTCAAAAATTGAAAGATGGCTGCTTGCATTCAACCACAATAGCATAAGTGAGGTTAGGTACTGATGTTGCACTAGTTCAGGGGCCATATTACAGAAACTTCCTAACTTGAAAATCCTAACTGTGTGGTAACCATGGTAACACACACACACTCTCTCATTCTTTCTCTGTCTGACTCTCTCTCTCACACACAGTCACACACAGTCACACATTTCGCTTTGAAAATTACCTTTAGCGAAAAAACGAAAATGAAGCGCATTTATTAATTGTACCACAGCCGGGAGATCCCCGTGTCGACGGGTCGGTCTCTCCAAAGCTGGGCGGAGTTAACGGCTAACGGCGTTATCACAAGGCCCGTAGTCTAAATAATCAGCCGGCGACAGTCAGGGCAGCGGAGGGGTTCTCCTAAAGTAGGACAGTTTATTTAAGATTTTTTGTGGTAAAGATGCTTCTGTAATACTCCTGTCTTAACTAAAGTTCGGATAGGAAAACTGACTAAGGAACGATTGTTCGGTAATGGCTTTTTTTCTAAATACGATCCTAAACTGTCGTTACCATGGTTACCACACAGTTAGGATAGGATTTTCAAGCTAGGAAGTTTCTGTAAACCGAAATCGCGACACTCAGATCCACAAACCTGTGTCGCAGTGTGAAAAAGCAGAATCGTGACACACCCCTTCCAACTCCCAGAGTTATCCTTCCCGTCCAGATCCAATGACACTTCACTTTATAAGTGTCTACAAGCTGGTTGGTTGTGATAAAACTGCAGAGGAATTTGATTGTAAGAGTTTTGTTGTGTTTTGAGCGAGTTTTTGTGCGATTATTGCCAGCTGGGCGAAGCGCGTTTTTAGTTTTGGACAATGGTCAACCGATAGCTGAAGAACCTACCATAATTCTGTGGTAAACATGACATCTTGAATGGTACTGCTTTTGCTAGACAGTATTACCCCCCCCAACCCAATCGTGGGTTTGGTGTATCGTTACAGCCCTAACAATGCCTGCTCAGCTGAACTTTTGTGTCAGCAAAGTGTTTATCTTAAAAAACAGAATTCACTAACTAGTAGGTTTGTCTGGATACTTATGGCATTGTATCTCTGTAGCAAAAAATACGAAAAATCAATAAACAAATAAAAATGGTTTTAATCACCTGGGGTAACTGACTCCACACGAGACTTCTTTTTCCGAGCCACCAGATCGGAATTCGTTTCTGTCTCTGCTTCATCTTCATCCTCTCTCTTCCGTTTGTTCTGTTTCTGTGAACAATTTATCTTCCTCACTAAAGGCTCATCATCACTGTCCTGAAAACAAACAAACAAAAGAAGTTAAGCAATTTTTTCACAACAGCTTCTAAATCCAATGATTTTGGCAATTTTAAAGATGTACACTGGTGAAATGTTGCACTGGTGAAAAAAGCACTGTTTATTTAGGTACTTGTTTCCATTAAGTGCCTCTCCATCATATAATAAATATAATAAAAACACACATACACTTCAGATCTGTTAATGTTTGTGATGTCCATTTGAATATATTTTTCTATGTACGTTATTTATCATCATTCAGTTTCATAATATATTGTATCTATAGTGCACAGTATCTATAGTGGCAGGAACGTTTCAGGGGCACATTTCACTACCTTCGCACTTGTAAAACTGTTTATGTGACAAATAAAAGGAAACAAACAGACCTCCTCCTGCATCTTCAGAAGCTCCTCTTCTACGATTTGCTTCAGCTGCTGTCTGTGCTCCACACTCAGAGACTCCCTTCCCACATGCTCAAGATACCTCTTTCGGAGTATTCCAAGAGTCAGCGTGCTGCACAGACAAAAAAAACATTGCATTTATTCGTCAATACGACAGAAAAGTACCTGATTTTAATCAGCATGGCTTAATGAAGTCTGAAGGGCCCCTCCATCTCTAGCAGCTTCACTCGGACAAGCTAAATTGCAGTTAGCGAGTTCAGATTTTTCCTCAAATAAAAACACAGTCTAACAGGTTTTCTAACACTCACCTGAGGTCCGAGCAGCGGTGAAGCTCTCTGAAGACAAACTGGCGTATCGCTGTCTCCTCAGAAACCATATCTGGCGCTAAAAGCCCCACACATAGAAAAACACTGCGCCAGTTACGCAGCTTCACACACTTCCAGGTTTGGCGCGCGCCCGGGTTCGTCCTGTTGCGTCATCACGCACACGCTCACGCACACACGAGGCTAGTTCTTCACAGACCAGGCCCACTCAGTACTTTTTTTATTTCATATATTCAACAAACTACATTTTCTTCAATCAATTTTTTTTTAATGCTAAAAATAACTGCGTACTTATTTAGTACTTAGCTAAATAACTAAGTAAATAACTGCGTACTTATATACTGCATTTATATTATATTTAATATTTATTATTGCTTTACGCCCGAGGAAACTCCAAAGGGTGTGCGAAAATACTAACTTTTCCAGAAAATAAACCAGACTATTCCAAAGCAAAAACACAAAATGCTGCCATATTGTTTAGTTACCCTTACAAAATGAACTACCCCATGCAGTAACATGAGAGTTTGCTCAGTGTTGCCTTGTTTATATTGTAGCTCCACGATAGTCATGTACATAAAGCATGAGTGCATCCAATTTCAATGACATTCAAGAACAGTAAGGCATAAAAAAAAAAAAAAGATTTTATTAGTGGACCTGTGGATAAAACAAAGAACATTGCTGGACGGCTTTATACCAGGATATATCAAGGTTTCAGACACCTTAAAAGTGGTGTGAAATGTCAAATAATACTGTTAAGATTAATATCTAATATGTTCAGTTTGAGGGATTTGTTTCCCGTCAGCCAAAGATTGGTTTCCTTGGTCAGCAAACCTCTTGAGACTCTAAACAAATGATGGTGGTCAAGTGCAACATTTATAATAAATCCTATTTACAGCAGCGTGGCAGTTTAGCAGGTGAGCAGTTGGCCATTATATCAAAGTTATGCCATGTTCTTAAATAGAGCGATGTTTACCCATCGCCTGGTCATTTACTAGCATGGCCATGAAACCACGGCCACATGATGTGTACAATGGCAGGTTTTCCATTTGGCTTCATGAACATCATCACATACAACACAGCGAAGGCTTGGATATCCAAAAATCGATCTTCAAAAGTTGCTCCTGTCATGAGTTTTATGGGCTTATATATATAATGCCTCAAGAAAACCTGCTTTGGCCATATTAGAGTAACATTGTATCAGTTTCTTATAACTTTGGTGCAAAATTAGCTTGAATGCCTCTCTGGATAACTAGAGAATGTTTCTATATGTGCATTGCTTTAGAGTATGCTTGGCTCATTAAGGATGCTTTTTTGGTTGTTTTAAAGCAAGAAAAAGTTATTTCTGTTTTCTGCTTGTGTAAGTGACTTGCTTGTGTAAAGTATCATTGTAGTCCAAATTCACCACTAAGTGCAATCAGGCACAATACATTACTATGATTAATCTTACAATGATTTCTCATAATGGAGGGGGGTAGGGGGTTGGAATTTATTGTCAAATCCAGGATAGCATCCAGTCTAGTGAAAATAAACTCCATACATCAGTCAAGTATGGGTTTCTAAAGTATCTGTGAGTACCCTGTTATTTCTCAGTTTTCCTCTGCAGCTGTCACTCAATACGTCTGTATACAAAAACATCACAGTTCACCATTAGGCATCAAAAGGATACCATTGATATTGACCCCCCCCTCCTCCCTACACACACAGTAATAACTTATTTCACATGGATCCTTATAAAAGTGAAAAAAAAATCTGGACAATAAATTAAGAGAGTAATAAATAAAAACAAAATCAAATCAAAGAACAGAAAGACATACATTCATTAAAAAAAACAAACAAAAATAAAATCAAACCACACTGTGGTTCATTTGGGATTTTTTCTAAACTAGTTCGTACGAATACCCAACCCACCCTCAGTGCAGTGTTACCGAAGATTACCTCCCATCTCCACTTCTCCCTCCATCCAAAATCTTTTCACAAATTTCCAGTTGTAGTACCTTTGCAGCTTCTTTTTACTACTTATCTCCTTCCCCCCAATTTCAGTCTTTGTACACAGTCTGCTGTCCATGTCCCCTCTCGTCATGCATAATGTGTCGCCGCACGTGGATCCTCCTCACCCTTCTGTCTCCGCTCCCTATGCCAGCCCCATCCTCCTCAGACTGGCCCACACCAGGAGACGAGACACCACCAGACTCCAAAAGAGCCATGCCGCCATGACCAGAACCACGCCCGTTTTCATAGATCAAGATGTTCAGAGTTTCTTCAAAAATGCGAGCTTCTGGAAACTCGACCTACAAGCCAAAATGAAATGGATGAGAAAAGTGCTGGTACAAAACAGAAGCATAAATGAAAAATAATATTAGCCCATATATAGGACACAATGCACAAGCACTGCTTGCTTACTTTGGTCTGCTTCTTCTCTGTGGCATAGACGATGGAGGTGCAGCAAACCTCTGCAATTTTGCGACCTTCTCCGTAGAAAGACCAGCAGCAGATTTCATCTCCAAGCACGTCTTTAATGAAAAGCACTCTGCCATTAAAACGCAGTCCCAGCTTATCAAACAGCTCAATGTTCTTCAGCAAGTTGTCATCGGAGTTACTGCAGGAATAATGGAGAAAATAATACACATAACATACATTCAGAAAACAAATTTCAAGAGCTTTTTAGCAACCATGAGTCCATGACTCGGACAAAGGTTTCTACCATCTTGCCACAGTCACAAATATTTTGTGATTTAATAGTGTGCATTTAAAAATATTTCAAATCAGTATGTATATGCTCAAAGTACCTGGTATAGGAGTACTTATTGTTGCCTCGGTTATTCTGCAGTTTCACCACAGGCTGAAATGAATTAAAACAAAGTTTAAAAGACATTCCTTCATAAACTCAATCCTACAGCATCAGTTAACCACAAAATATTATATTCATAATTTTTGTATACTTTATATGTACACACACAAACTTCTCTCACCTTCCTACAGGTGGCGATCATCCTCTGTTCCTCTTTGGCAGAAGTGATCATGGGTATGCGGCAGCCTCCCTCGTATACCTCACTACGTTTCTATGAAAAAGAAACAGATTCATACTCTGATAAAAACATTGTCATCTGTTCAAGAAACATGTCTATGCACAGTGTGGGATGCGTAAAAAAGGCATCCGTGTCTAAAACACTGATTATAATTCTACAAACAAATCAAACCCATCATACCAACACAACAGACTTTAAAAATAACATTGCACTTCATGAGTCACTGGTAGGTCAGTAAGATGAATGACTGTACTGTCACAATGTCATTCACTATACACTGAAAGAAAAACAACAATCAACAATTAAGAACTACTGTTGCAAAGTTTTGCTCATACTTTCATTGATGTCCAGATTCATTAGACAAACAAAAGTGGCCAAATGTAATGAGCATGAGCCATGAGCCAGACACAATAAACCAAGACAAACAAGACTTAAGATAAACCAAAACTTAAGCCCTTCCAAATGTTTACTGTAACTGGGATTAACTGCATTGCAAGGGATCTTCCATGTCTAAATTGTTAACAGCAATAATAACATTTAGCATTTAAATGTATAATATCCTTACACATTTAAAAAACAATATGAAAATCTGCCTTCTTCACAGAACACAGTGTTAAATAAATGTGGCCAGCTACTAACCAGCACATCTTCGAGCAACTGTGCCAGCACATCGCAATATGCCATAAACGTTCCTGGATATTTTTTTACTTATTTTTCATATACATGGCTTAAATAACTGGGAATGTGGTAAAACGCTTTTACTCATAATTTTCTGTTTTTGCGAGAGAAATATTCTGTACATGATTCAGACATGAAGGAGATACTGGCCATTCAAGTACATCATATCCTTTTTAACAGGACTTCCATTATAAACCAAAACAAACATGTACATCTCAGTTAAATATCATTTCAAGTCTGAATGATTACTAAACATTACCAGTAAATGTATACCACTAATGTATTAGGTTTTGAATGTAAAATTTCTGAAAAGTGTTATACAATCAGCATCCAAAATTAACACCAGACATTTAGACTTGTCCTTATCTGCTTTATGATATATAATGGTGGTTTTAAGGTGTGTATTGTACTGTGCAGAAAGTCTGACCTGCAGGGTGGAGAGGCAGTGTTGGACTAGACCCTGCAGTCTGTAGTACTGTGCTTCCTTCAGCACCTCCTCTAGCTCCCTCTGACTCTCCGGCAGTGGCACTGTTCCATCCCGCAGAAAGTTCAGCACCAAAGGGAAATGACGCCCACACCTGTCCAGCACCACCCAGCCTACAAACACAGAGGATGATCTGTCAGCTCTGACTTTGCTTGTACTTGATCAGTCATGTAGGTGTACATTTATATTTGCTCAACTGAAGTTAAGCCAGTCCAACTGTAAGATCAGCCTATACATTCAATATAGAACACACTTAAAGCTGTTGTTTAGCTTTTATTGCAAATCTGTGCTACTATAGTTGTCAATAACAAGTGTATATAATTATGAATTTTAAAGAATTAGGCATGGTTACTGGGTATTCAAGAGGTGTTCATCACCTTGCTTGAACATGTGAAAAAAGAGGAAACTTAAGAGATCATATCAACCAGGATTACTCCTAATTAGAGAAAAAAAGCATCACTTTTTCATAATAAATTACACTGACGTGTTTCCTGAGGACATTGTGATGCAGGCAGAATCCGAAGACCACTTATCAGTTTAATTTACGGACAGCATAATCAGTCTTGTTTGATTAAGTGCAGCACAGGGTGTAAAACATTGAATAAAGGATAACCATTTGTTCTTTTTGACAATCATACTATTTATGATAGCAGTTTTTAAACATGATCATTTCAAGCGTGCATCACATGATATTTTTTCCACTACTCCTGGCTAGTATGACTAATACACATTCTTACGTGGTTTTATCTTTTATGAAACTCCTATTTTAAAGTAAGTTTCAAGTAGTTGTGTTGCTTCCAAATGCATTTTTTTTTGTAGTCACACTCCTCCAAACACTAGCATGCATGGGCACAGGCATGCAGACACACACAGGTGAACACACAGGTGAACACACAGGTGAACACACAGGTGAACACACAGGTGAACACACAGGTGAACACACAGGTGAACACA
>JBBJLR010000029.1:7799003-7840354 GCA_037577145.1 Brachypetersius gabonensis
TATATATAAATATATTCGCTCTCTCCTCTCTCTCTAAATGTCCTTCATTCTGATAAGTTGGAGGACGAGTAGACTTTGAGGACTTTGTGGAGCTCATGGCTCCTAAGCTGTTAGCAGAGACGGCTGGTATGATTGGCATGACGGAGCTAAAGGAAGCGTTCAAAGAGGTGAGAGCATTCAGTTTTTCTGGAACTCCAGCATCCATCCATCCATCCATCTATCTATCTATCTATCTATCTATCTATCTATCTATCTATCTATCTATATCTATATCTATATCTGTATCTATATCTTTTTGTCTGCTTAGATGTCTGTCTATCTTATTTTCTTTTCTCATGGTCTGTACAGCATGTTAAGACCTTGCATGTTTTGTCTCTTTGAGCGCAGTTTGATATGGACGGTGATGGTGCCATTACTATAGATGAGCTGAAGCATGCCATGCATAAGTTGCTTGGTGAGACCACCAACAGGAAAGAGATTGAGGCTGTGGTGAGAGAAGCGGACAATAACGGAGACGGAACAGTAGACTTCGAAGGTGACAGTTTCTTTTTTTAAATGCAGAATGAAAGGCTTTAACAGATTCTTTGTTTATAACATGGGTGAAAAAGTCTGATTTTGGGTGAAAAAGTCTGAAACATTTCCCTTAATATTTATCACACATGGTCTTTAATCAGCTCTATATGAGCTCATACCGCAAAAAGTCTATTATTAGTACCCCCTCATTCAGTTGAACAGTACTGAGTCTTCTTGTGTAATATTTTACAATACTCGAGAACATAAAAAATGGAATTTTCATCAAAGACTTCCGTAGATCTTGAAGAGTCCTGGGTCTTCTCGTGCACACTCTCTTTGTTTTTAGTTGGATTTAGGTCAGAGGAAAATGGCATTTTTGAGTGGATTTTGATGTGTGCTTTGAATCTTTGTCCTGTTGGAATAGCCACCCATGATCAAGTTGCAGCTTTGCAGTGGCAGTTGGGTTTTGATTTATAATCTACAGGAACATGCAAGAAACCATAACGTCATGTATATAAACACTGCCAGGGCTTTTGGAGGAGGTACAGCCACACAGCATCACATTTCCTCCACCTTATTCAACACTTGGTATTGGGTTCTTTAGTTTGCAACTCCTTTTATTTCTGCACCAAACAACTTAAGCATTTGGAGTCAAAGAATTCAAATTCTGCTCTGCCTGACCACAAAGTCCTTTGTCTTGTGTGAAAAAGATTCTTTCTGATGACATTTTATGGTGGATTTGCATATGGTGACCCTTCAATTCTGCCAAACTTTGCAATTCTGAAACTGTGGTATGGATTCTATTTTACTTCTCTTCCTTTTCCAGATTGGTTCATTTTAATTTTAAATTCTGTTGATATGAGCAGGGCACTGGGGGGACTGGAGGATACTGTAGGTCCTCGCAAGGTTCATGTGATCACTCAATAAACAGATGCTAAAGGCTTTCTTTTAAAAAGTGTATAAGCGGTCGAGTAACTGCACTTTATTACTATACTTAAAATGAAGAGGAGATATTTCAGCTGTTTAAACGTAGTCACTCTTCTCTTATGGAGCGGAGACTGAGAAGCATCACTAAGCATCATGCTATGTGTGAATAGATGTTTGTGCTTGTTCTTGAGTTTATACTACTTATACTACTCCTACATAACAGACTATAAAAAACTTGGCCTGACCGAACATTTATGTCAATATATAGAGTATGTTTAAATATATATGCCATTTCTTCTTCTATTCCCTATTCCATAATTCTGTAAAAATGTGCAATGTAAATAGGTACATATATACATTATTATACATTATATATATACTCATGTATATTTGTGTATATGTGTTTGATATTATTTTATATCTGCAAAGCGTATACTTTGGACGATCAAAATAAAGTGACCACTACTTATTAAAGCCAAATATACACAAGAACTGCTGATTTCACTTAAGAGATTCCCTGATTAATTTATTAACCGCACTCTTTCTCTCCTCAGAATTCGTCAAAATGATGTCACGAAATTGAAAAAGAAGGAAAACTTTGAAGAGGACTGCGAGATCTGGAAGAGAAGATGAACTCAGCAGAGTAGCACAGCTTACCCTTTCAATTTGTTACTTACCACTTGACTTTCCAGGATAGATTAATATGTTTTTATAATTTTATACTAACTTCTTGTTGGATTGCTCACCATGTTCAGTTTCTGCATCAGTTTAAATCCTGCTCCACTTTATCTAATGCTGTACATGAAATCATACATGAAATCATATATCTTATGATCTATATATCCTATATATCGTAACATTATTAGTAGGTTTTGTTAGTGTGTCCTATATAGTTCTTGTAGCAGATGGCACAGTTTAAATGTAAACTTGAAATGGCTGAAGCATTCATAGAAATTGTAGAAATGATAAAATCCCAGATACAGTTTTTCATTTCCCATGGGACACTGTGTGTGACATGATTGCTGCTGGTTGTGTGCATTTGATGCATTAAAAATCCATACCCTTTATTACATGCAAGTTGCACAGCTTGTATTATTTCTGAAGTTCAAATCACACACACGCACGCACGCACGCACGCACACACACACACAAACAAACATCAAACACAGCATTAAGTAATACTTTTTTTGAGGGTCTGCATTTATAAGATGGTGGCCTAGTGGTAGAATTCTTGCCTCTGGACCAAGAGGTCATGGGTTCAAATCCTACCATCAGCAAACCCCAACTGGGTTCCTGAGCAGGACCCTTAACCCCAAGTTGCTCCAGGGAAACTGTCCCCTGTAGGTAGGGAATGGAAGTCGCTTTGGATAAAAGCGTCTGATAAATGCTCTACATGTAAATAAGACTATGTGACATAAGTCTTTTGTGACAAATAACTCAAACCCAATATAACATTTATGTTGGTTTATTACAAGAAGTGTCAGTTAAACTGTAAGTGTAATGACAATAGATGCTTGTTAAAACAATCTTTTGTAAATGCCTGTACAGTCTAGTCACTTGTCTATCCCACAAAGTCTTAACCTGGAGTAATAGAACAGACCAAAGAGGAGAAGCTAAGTGTTTTATGAATGAAAGAAAAGAATGTGAAAACACATGTAAATAAGGCACTTTGGGAAATATTCCGACATTAACTACATCTACAATCTCCAAATTCATTTTGAAATTAGCATGTGAGTGATCTACTGACTGTGTGTATTCCAGGAACAATTGAGGGATTTTTTTCGTGCTCCACTCAGGCCCACTTCAGACATTAAGGAATGAATTTGTCATTTTTATATTTTCTGTCTTTTTTACACCTTAAACTCTGTTTTTAGTAGTGAGGTCTGTTCTGACTGGTACTCCTGTATTGTGCCTCATTCGATCAGTTACAACATTTCTTATCACCTTAACATCACCTAAACGCTGAAAAGGTGGATATACTGACGGGGAGTAAATTAAAGGTTGTACAGCATCTAATACAACCAGAGTGAAAGCTTCGATACTCTTTCCCAGGTAGAAGAGTGACAAATCCTTATAATGGGTGTGAATGGTTTCAACAATGTTACTGGCTCTGTTATAGCGGTGGGTTTGGGAAATGCCTTTCAGAGTAGGTAGCGGTGCACAGATGCTCTGCAGTGTGTTCCAGTCCAAAAACATTATAGTTTACATACCAGACAGTGATGCAGCTAGACAGCAGGCTAGCTGGCTCTTTTAGAATGTAGTGAGTATTGCTGGGGGAGGCTCACTCTCTTGAGTCTCTGCAGAGAGTGCAGACACTGCCTAGCCTTCTCAGCCACAGAGGTGGAGTTAAGGGTCCAAGAGACATCATCTGTGATGTGGATTTACAGGATTTTTTTACCCCTCTTAACAGTAGTGTCATTGATGGTGAGATGGTGAGAAGGGTATTATAATCTGTTTTGTCTTGTTGACATTAAGAGAGAGATTGTTATCCAGACACCAAGCAGCCAGTCTTGTCACTTCTTCTATGTATGCTACGAATGCAGATGCCTAAAGACAGGTGACCTTCACAATAAAGTTCACGTCCTACCATGCTCTACGGCCGTGTATAAACAAGCAGACCTCGAAACTGATCTAAAGTGAATCTGAAAGCGCATCCATTATTGACAAATGTTGGGAGCTTCAGTCAAAACTCTGCTTGAATTATCTGTTTCAACAGTGACTAAAGTGACATTTAGATCAGTGGGAAAGACACCAGCAAAAATGAAAGTGTGATTCTAAAGTGAGTGAGATGCC
Organism: Brachypetersius gabonensis; assembly: GCA_037577145.1. NCBI lineage: Eukaryota > Metazoa > Chordata > Actinopteri > Characiformes > Alestidae > Brachypetersius > Brachypetersius gabonensis. Next base: position 7,803,237 of record JBBJLR010000029.1, read on the forward strand.
TGTGCATTTGTGTGATAAATGAGAAAAAAGGTGTAACTGTAATTGTGAATACAGTGATTAGTGGCAGCAGTGGCAAACCAAAACTTTTAGTGCTAGAGCTTTAGTTTGGGCCATGACTAGTAAATAAATCCCTCCAAGAAAATCATATCTCTTTGAAAATGTACATTTTTGCTAGCACTGAATGTTCATGAATGTTTTAGTCATAGACAGACAGACAGACAGACAGACAGACAGACAGACAGAGAGATAGATAGATAGATAGATAGATAGATAGATAGATAGATAGATAGATAGATAGATAGATAGATAGATAGATAAAGTACAAACCTGACAGATACCAGTTTTTAAAAGTTTTCTTTCTTAACCCCTTGACACCAAGTGTTATTATCATTGCTATTACATTATTGTTATCATGTTGTAAACATTTCTGTAATTACCATTGAATGATAATTCCTTATTTCTGTTTCAATCTACATGCATCCACAGCAGCGGGTGAGCTAATTACGACAATGCCCTGTGTATTCATCAGTTATCTCTCTTGTAGCCGACTAAACCTGCATCGCAAGCTGACAGATGTGCACCCCTGCATAGTTTTTACGAATTAGGATAAGCACATAATCTGAATAAATCCCACATAGTTTCAGATAGGAAGTGAAGACTTGGAGAAAGAGGGTGAGGTCAACAACAGGAGCATGACCTCAGTGACATTTTTTTCTATGATCAGTCTCGCCAGTTTGATTCGAATCCAGGTCAAGGCAGTAGTTTGGGGCAGCTGGTGACCTAGTGGTAAGGGAGTTGCCCCTTTGATTGAAAGATGATGGGTTTGAATCCCAGGACTACTAGTGGCACCACTGAGGTGCCCTGGAGCAAGGTAGTGTCCCCAGACACTGCTACCTGGGCACTGTGTTTCTGGCTGCCCACTGCTTATCTTGTTGATTGGGTTAAACGCAGAGAAAGAATATGCTGTGTTCATACATTCACGCATAACTACATTTAGCTAAATTATGAGAAATGATGAGTTTTACTGTTGAATAAAGGTTCACTGTCAAGGCTGTTTGAAGAATGTCCATTGTAGTTTCACATTTGCTCTCAAGGTTTGGGGTGGTGACGATTTGGACTGATAACCAAACAGGAAATTCCCAGTGGGAATTTGCTATTTGGGCCGACACTGCCTGTCTATCAATTTATGTATTTATTATTGATTGATTGATTGGTGGCTCTGAACGACCCATAAGACTCATAGATCAGAGGCTCAGCTGACACTGGGCTAGCTCAATCAACCTTTTTTACACCGCCCCCTTTCGCTTTTATCCCTGTGCCTGTGTAATTCATTGATCAAAGAAGTCAGCGCAGCAGTTTATTTCCTGGCCACCAGCCCCTGAAATACATTCATCTGCGGCCCACTGGTTCTTTTCTTTACTGGTATTTATGAACAATATACAGGTATGAAAGACAGCCACACTTTTTAATATCTCTCTCTCTCTGGCTCTCTTTCTGTGTCACACATGCACACATACAGAATGCCCTCGCTTTTTTCCCCAATATTTATAATTTTTGACTGTGTAAGTTCACAATTTATTGATTATTACTTTTATTGAATGTTACTTTGTTGGGATACACATTCATGGGAGTGCAAAGATGGGTGGTGGACATAATTGTATGTGGTGGGCCGTTCAACCCCAAAATGCCAGGGCTGTATTTTCGTGCCGATTCGGCCCTGATCACCAACATCAATGACTCAGTGACTCAAGGCCTCCCGCAGCTGCTGACCATAAATATATTACACCAGTTAGCATCTTATTAGCTACTGTGACGGCGAGGTGCTACACTACATTACCCAAACATCAAACATGTCTTGGCTGTTCTAGGCTACTATGTTTGAGACAATGTGAATCTGATCTTTAGCAAAACAATTCCTTTTAAAATTCAGGTGATCAGCTATGGTGAGTGCTGTTTAATGGCCTCAAACATGATTACAGCAACTCTCTTTTCTAAATCATCCACCTGGTCAGTCAAGAGTTAAGTGAAAGAGGCCCTTTTCTATTCCAGCATGACTTCAGCAAGGTCCATAAAGACATGGTTCGATGAGTCTGGATGTGGAAGAACAGTGAGCCCTGACCTCAAGCCCATCCAAGACCTTGATGAACTGGAACGGAGATTGCAAGCCAGGCATTGCCGTGCAACATCAGTGCCTGATCTCATTTACGGAATGAATGGGCATACATTTCTACAGAAACTCTTTTACTCTCTGAGGTCATGGTTTTACGTGTTAATTTTTTGAATAATTGTATAGGAATAACCAACATCTAATTTGTTGCATCAAGTGCAATAACTATTTGCGCCTCTGTTCCAGTTACACTTCAGATAACTGTTTGGTCAACAATGTTATTTGGTCAACACTTTAACACTTAGGTATGTTTAAAATATAAATGGAATATTTTCTAATGAAATAATTAGTGCCACATAACTGTGATACACATGTTAAACTTTTTTAAAATATATTTGTAGCCATTTGTGTGTGTCTATAGCCAATGAGTATGCTAATAATTCTGGAGGACACTGGTGTTGATACTGTCATACCAGAAGTGGAACTGGACAATAAACATGTAATCAGTCCAGCTGGACATGAGAATCCACAGAGGCAGATGATGTTTTAGTTTTCCTTCCCTTAATCCCACTGTATAGGCACTCTTGGAGGTTTATTTTCTCTATATCCATATTTATCCTACCTTATCGTCTCTTTTTCCGAGTAGCTCTTAGTGTGTTTAATCCAGTGTAACTACATGTGAGCAGGATGTCCACTGTTCTGTGAGTCCATTGGTGATGTAACTGTTCTTGGGTGTTTGGTCTCCTAAAAATAGAAATTGTGATAAATGTTGTGAGGTTTTATCCCCTATTTGTCCTCTCTTAGGTTTCTATAGTGTTGCAAAAGTATATTCTCAGAGTTGCATTTAGTGATATGTCCTGTTAAGAGTCTTTTTAAAACACTGAAATACTTTTTGTATGAATTAATGTTTTTTGTGACGCACCAGTGGCTATTAGGTAGAAACAACTTTTGCTTTGAAAGAAACAGAAATCTTGCTTTAAATCTTGTAGAGAATCCTTAAAAGCAGAACAAAAGAAATGCTGCTGGTCCTCTGCCTATTCTTGAGAACTTCAAACTTTTGCATTTCAAATGTACCAAGAGGGACAATTATGAGACTCTTGTGCAAATAAGATGCAGTCCTAAGTACTCATAGGTTTAGGTCAGTATGTTCATTAAAGGAGAAAACATACAGCATTGATGCCAACAAAGCCATATAAACAATGCCATCTAAAGATCTTTTAAATGTTTATGTTAGAAATCCAGGCTTGAAATGTGTGGAAAATGAGTTTTTCTTGATTGTTTAGTATTTGACAGTTCTTTTATTTCTGAAGTAGTCCAAAAATGGTTCTATGATACCGGTGTTAATGCAGTGCTGTTATCAGATGAATGTAAGCAGAGAAGAGCAGAGGTTAATGGAGCGTAATAGTTTTTATCATGCATATGTTTATAATATGTATCTGTTAGTAGTTCTCAGTTTATTTGAGACTATTGATAGTCACAAAATATTTAAGTGGTCTCTCATTACATTTCATTACATTCATTTAGCAGACACTTACAATATGAGGAAACACTCAAATTTCAAGACATTGTGAGAACCAGAGGGGAGTTAAAATCTTGGTGTAGGGAATAGTGCAAGAAGATAGATGAACAGATGAGTCTTCAAGAGGTTTTTAAAGATAAAGAGTGATTTTGCTGCTGTGGTTCATTTCGGCAGCTCATTACTTTAGAGTTTTTATTTTTTCGTTATACAAGCTGCTTTTACTTAAAGGGGTTGTGGGGTTCTGGAGCCTATCCCAGTTAAAGGGCAAAAGGTGGAGAAACACTATAGACAGGTTGCCAATCTACTACAGGAGAGACATACAGAAGGTCACAACCAGGGGCAATTTAGAATCTCCAGTGTACCTGGTGTGCATGTTTTTGGACTGTGGGAGGAACCCATACAATCACAGGGGAAAACTCCAAATTCTGCTCAGATGGGACCCAGCCAGGAATCAAACCTAGGACCTTCTTACTGTCACACAACACTACTAATCACCCTCACACCCATTTAAACGTTCAATAAAAACTTGGAAGTTAACTTATAAACTTAAAATGTTCAGCTACATTAATGTAATTACATTGAGTGATAGGAAATAGCTGCAAGTTGCAACTATAAGTAACTATAGAAGTAACTTGCAACTCATAACTCCTCCCTCTGTCACACCTCCTCACAATAATTTGTAATAATCAATAATTCAATGCTACTTTGTTGTGCAATTTCATACTGTTTTAAATCAAATCATCATCATTTTGTGCATCATTATCATTTTATTATGTGTAATAGTCTATTAGTAGTCATTTGGCAAACAACCTTATCCAGAGCGGTTCCAGAGTGACAGGACAGTCCCCCTGGAGCCACTGAGGGTAAAGTGTTTTGTTCAAGGACACAATGGTAGAATGTCGGGGTTTGAACCTACAACTTTGTGGTCATCAGGTTCACAAGTCAGTGTTTTACTCGCTAAGCTACTACCCCCTAAGATCAATATCATGTGCATTTTTCTTATTGAGAGCTAAATAATTTCGTTATGTTCAGTATCTTATTATTATGTGCAATATTCTAACCATGTAAAAGATCACTTATTATGCCATTTTTTACTTATAACTTATCTCTATTACATACAATAAGAGACTTCTAATTACTATTTGCATTACCAGTAATTCACTTAACTAAAAGTTACTTATCTATAGTATTTATACCCCAGCATTGTGTATATATCATAGAGTTGTTTTTTGGAAATTTGAATTGGATCTTTTAAGACTTTATATTTTATTTTGTTTCTGTTTCTGTTTCTGTCTGTGCAGTTATAACATATGCAATTTCCTTTAGAATCAATCACGTTTTCTGATTCTGCAGTTATACAAGTTAACAAACTTCAAAACAAAACAACTGACCCCCTTAATTACAGTTTAGTCTGCCGAACTATCTATAGCCTGTCTAATGATTCGCTCACTGTGCTACATAGTCAATGTATGAAATCGGTACAAATAGCCATATGAAGGACAAAATGCACCCGACCCGCCTTTAAGCATCAGTGCTGCACCCGGGTCCAATCAAATTACACATTAGAGGGACACACACCCGTCAGCTGTCCCGTTTAGAAAGCACAAGGCTGAACAGATCCGGGCACGCCTTCTAGGTAAGCAGGGAAATTGGGCTAGATTAAAAACGTCTGTCTGTAATCCGCACACTAATCCTGCTCACGTGTTGCCAAAAGGGCGCCAATCTGTCTCTCATTCATCTCAGGAGTATAAAGGGGACAAATCCCTTAAAAATATCTCTCGATTCCCCAAATAATGACTTTGATGTGATGAAAGTTAGTAGGTTTTGGTGCATGTGCAGCGTAATGGGTTTGAGAGGAATATGAGCCTGATGCAGAATTTTAACACTAGAGGGAAGATCCCAGCAGAGTCATCTCCAATGGAGTCACATGTAAACATGTTAATAATCTCACCAAATTAATTGATAATCACCAAATGCATTATAGGACCCATATCCCACAATATCAATGCAATTACAGGGTTACTGCATGGAATAATGTTAAATTTCAGCTTTCGGTTTTGTGTCACAGCTCTCAATACCTCAAAAAAAGAAACAATCAGTTGATATTGTATTGATCCATCATTAGAACTGAAAATGTCAAATACATTAGAAACATATAACAGAATCCTATCACTGTATATTACTTACAACTGCAAGAAAGTCTGTCAAAATAATCCTTAAGATCATTTCTGAATGTAGGCATGAGATGCTTAGACGTAAAATATTCAGCTTTTCAGTCTCTTTAGAGTGAACACTGGCTTAACGGAAGAAGAAAAAAAATCAGTACCTCAAAATCAAGTGTCAACAATTGGAGCACAATGTAAAGACACAAACAAGTCATGACAGTCAATGATGTTTTTTTTTATTTCATTGTTACATTATTGTAAATCGGTCTTGGTTTCAAAAGTTCTGACCCGCTTGACCCCACCCCCGTGGTGAGGCGTGGCCTGCCGCATGTCAGTCAAAAGTGGGAGAGGCTTCAACGGTCTTACACTTGTGTTAAAAACAGTCTCATCCACGCGGATGCTCACACTGCATCAAGCCTTCAGTGCAGAGAGAAATCCAAAAAAACGAAAGCCAAACAGAAGCCCCATCCATCGTGCTTTTGAGTTTCATATGAAGAAAACAGGCAACCTTTATACAATTTTTTTGTGTGTTTTCATTACACACATTCTTCACTTGTAGCTTACACTAAATTCCCCTTTTGAGAACTTCATAAACAGAATCCATTTGTAATAGCAATGAGTAAATCACTTAGTTGTTTATTCATGGTTGAAATACATGTTTAGTGAAATGCGTCCCCTAACCGTTTTTGTTAAACTTATTCGGCCCTTCGGACCCCACTGGCACACGGAGTAAAAAGCTGATGGTTGCGCAATGAACCAAAAACCATAAAACAGTTATAATACTTAATTATAAAAAGAAACGCTGACATTACTTAACACATTTTAAGTAAAATCCCAAAGAATTTGGCAGCAAATAATGAGGTTCAGAGTCAAACTCCACCGCCACAAAAACACACACACATTTCATACACATGTGCACACACACATGCGTGCACACGCTCACATACAAGCACACTCTCTCGCATATGATAAACATTTCCTGGGTAAAAGATGACAGTTTCCTGTTCGGAAGGGCTTGGTGAAATGGCACACTGTGATTGGCCATGTGAGGACTGAAGGAGGTAAAATAAAAAGTAGCCCCGGTTTTTCTATCCATCCTTTGCTCATTTCCGCTCTAGTCTTCTCCGGCCTTCATACCTCGCACTGATCCTTCATTACGCATCTGGAAAGAAGAAGACACATATATGGCATTGACAAATAGACCAAAAACTACATGCATATGCTGCTGAATCTGGAGAGCATCTTTTGTTTGTGAAGATTTCAAAAGTCAGAACCTACAGCACAGTGAGGTTAAGCCCTAGTACTTAACTCACAATAAAGACACAGGGATTAAAATGGGGAAAAAAGTTTTGATGGAAGGTTGTTGCAGATTCGTCACCGGGGGAGTAACAAAAGAGAGTAAAGTATTTGAATGAAAATTTAATTGACAGAAAAACTGTGCTTGGGTCATAATCCTAATTTACATGTCAAAAAGTCTTCATGGTTGACTTAGGGTTTCATACAGTCAATGAGCTAATAGTGTCTGACCCTAACAACCAGTGTAACACAAGAATAGGGCAGTGGATTACTGTGGGAGTGGTCGCTGAAATAAAGAGTGTCATAGTTAAGCCATAGAGTCGTTTAGAATTACAGGGTAGATATACTGGTGTTTAGAATTACAGGGTAGATATACTGGTGTTTAGAATTACAGGGTATTTGAAATTTGTTTTTATTAGTATTAAAAGGTTTCAGCTAATTTTACACGAGCGTTCCACAAATAGATCCTACTGACGCCTCAGTTTGCAGTTCTGCGAGACGCACACCAATTAGTGTAAACTGGACCGTTTCTTAGCAGGTGAAGTAATCTTTCCTTGAGAATTTATCTAGGTTGGAAAATGTCAAGTGGACGCTAAAGGACTACTTTCTTCTTGTCCATTAAAGCAGCAAGACTGCAGGTTGCTCCTTGTTGAACCAAGGATTCTGGAGCTTCTTCATCACAACCTTTGATTGCGATCTTGAATAACATTTACATCTACGGCATTTATCAGACGCTTTTATCCAAAGCGACTTCCATTACTTAACTACAGGGGACAGTCTCTCCCTGGAGCAACTTGGGGTTAAGAGTCTTGCTCAGGGACCCAGTGGTGGTGCTGAAGGTAGGATTTGAACCCGTGACCTCTTACACCAGAGGCAAGTATTCTACAACTAGGCCACCACTTCGTATTGTATACTCGTATTTGTACTATTTCCATTGCTTGTGGAACATTCAGACTGTCACTGCTTGGTGTAGATTAAAAGGACTCGTGTGCATGCTAAAACAAACAAAGTGCGCATGTCTGCTGAGCGTACTTGAAACAATTGAAGATGATAGGATACAGCACCACTTCGTATATTATACTGTAAAAAGAGGTTGTGTATTTTTTCAGTTTGTCTTTAATAGGTAAAGAAGACAGTGACAATAAGTTTATCTATAGACCTCCGTTACCTTATATGACCTCAGTCTCCAACAGAATATAAGGAACTGACAGGAGAGAAACGTGTGGCAAAATTTTTCTAATGTAACGTAATGGATATAAATCGTCTCTGGAATCAAACTGGGGGGCTTACAGAGGGGCTTAGAAAGGATGGATACAATAAGCAGGGCCACGTGATCACACAGGGTCCGACTGATGGAAAGACGTGAAGTCTTAATCCCTAAGGGCATGCAAGACTATTATTGATTGAATACAGACAGAAAGCAGTCCAGGGTGCAGTATTGCACGACTACTATGGTAATGGGTACCTGGTCCAGTTCCCGCTGTGTCTCCTCCTCCATTCTGCGGATGTCATCCATGGTGAGATCCACCCAGCGGTCAAGCCAGCAGAACAGCTGACGGTGGAAATTGGTAAAAAGCCTCCTCTCCTGCTGCTCAGAGAAAGGAAAGGACGGACAAAAAAACAAAGAGAAAAAGAAAGAAAGAAAGAGGGGGGAAAAAAGCAGGTGTCAATGCATAATGACTTGGCTATTATGTTATGGGCTGAAGGGGGTGTGTGTTATTATGGACTGAATCAGAATCACAGTCACAGTGAGAGCCAAAACAAGGCATTATGAACTGAACATGAAACACCTCAGGGTCTTATCAGGTTAAAAATGAAAGCTCCTTACCTTGTGAATGAAGTTCTCCACACGCCCCTGCAGACCCCACCAGCGGAAATGCACCGTCACCAGCTTATATGCAGTCATGTAGGGACAGTTACTGTTATGAAGCTCTTTCTACATAGGAATGAATTTAACAGAAAAAAAATGAAAGAAAATTAAACAAAGAAATATGGTAACATGGAGAACACTGTATGTGTGTGGAAAAAGGAACCCTGGCTGGTAAGACTTGGGGGACTTCAATGTGGTGCAAATATATTAAAATATTAATATAAATATTCTGTTTAAATGCACAAAATAACTAAATGATTTAATCTTCAGCTGATCTATTTGACATAAGATTGAACTGTTTTAGAAGTGCAATGCACATTGGAGAGATGATGTCAAATTGTTGCAACTGAGGAAAAGTTGTTTTGGCCAGCAGATGCAGCTCAATACAGGAAAAAGGCACTGTAAAAAAGTTAATGCAGTGATTTTGTATGTGATTTTTACAGAATAAATAACCACTACAAAACTACATAAGGAAATAGTAGTGGGGAAACAGAACCAGAACTTTCTGAATAAGCAAATAAAGCTTCATTTCCTTTCTGATTTTCTTGTGGTAGAAAAGTATATGTAATGTGATTACTTTACTCCCCTTTCAGATTTCACATAAACCTGTGGCTATATCCAACTTTGTGTAGACAATATTTGAACTGTATGTCGGGCCGTTTACTGTCCGAAAGGTATGAATGAGACCATCCAGGCTAACCAGGCTTATTGGACTCTCCAGTGCCTGTAGCTGCAGAAAGAGACTCTGTACTGTTTAGATACCGCAATATATAGCAGGCAGTATTTCCAGAAACCTCTAGTAAATGGAAAAACAACTGACAAAGCAGAACTTTGCTTTGTGTGTTTTGCTGCTGCACACTCTATTCACCCTGTAAGACTAAAGATATGTTTTCCTTTCCTATGTTTCTACATGTTATTTGGTACAGTGTATGTAAGAAAGATGTACCTTCCATCCTGGTCCCAGTGGTCCCCTCCCAGTTTTCTCAGAATGAAAAAGGGCTGGATCCTCCTCTTGTTTATAGTCCTAGAAGACAAATAAGCAAGTCTATGTATTGATGAACTCAATATATAATTTTGAGGGTTGGAATGCCTACAGTAAGATCTACTAATGGTCTATTAAATAGAATAATGGTCTAATTAAAATGGAAATGGTTTAGTTCTTAGACCCACTCATGTCACTCCCACATTCTTTGTTTATCATAACTGTCATCAAAAATATAGTTATTCACATCTCCTAGTACAGTGCTTTCACAAATGCATCTTACAAAGACTATATAGTCGTAGCCAGCCTGGAGTTCCTTGTCTAACTTACCACATCATCCACCTGAGATCGATCTGCGATATCTATCGGCACTACTTCAGTCTCCTCCCACTCTTCAGGGGACAGCCCATGAGGCTGGAGGTTAAGGAAACATAGAAAAAAATAAGAATGAGTATCACTGTTTGACAAAGATAGGAATTGACCATTACAGAATATTAGATGATTACCCATCAGTTGCAACTTAGTTACTTTAATTATACAGTTTAACAAATTACCATGGTTCACTCACATTATCAGTTGTTCCCATGTCAGGTTTATGCCAAGTCTCAATCTTAATGAAAAAGTCATCTTTCATGTACTCGTTCTGGGAGGAAAAAAGAACACAGTGTGCATCAGAATCACATTTTTAAGAGCTACATATTCCTATATTGCTGGGAGGATGTTAAACCGTCATCTAATTAGGTATTTTGAGGGCAGTAAGGGCAACAATATTAATAGAAAATTAATCACACACTCACTGTAACAACTGCAGAATTTCAAAGTAAGTCCAACACAGGTGCAGAGGACAGAATAAGGAAAAAAAAAAAAAAGACAGTCAGTAAAACACATATTGTATTCTAACACCAAGCCCGTCCAATTCCTGAATATTTACAAAAATACAGATTTTCATAGCTTTACGTAGTTGTTCCTGTAAATGTTATGTTCAAAGCTGCCAGGGAAAAAACGGGCCAGAATATAATTTAAAATAAAAGGAACAGCCACAAACAAAAGCACTACAAAATATTAAAACCAAATATCAGTTGTGCTTTGGATTTGTATTGCTCTTGTCTGGTTAAATTCTGTAATTATTATATATGCATAGCATGGCACACATATATAAATAGGACTTCACATGCTATACACAATACTATGCAAAATCATAAAATTCTATCTAAATTAATTATCTGGGTAGCAAGCATGTCTTTGTCTTCTTGAGGAAGCCCTTGTACCACACATTACCTAGTTTATCTGATCAATCCATTAAATTTAATCAGGTTGTAGAGATGACATTCAACAATGACTGGAGTACACAGAGACAAAGGACCAAACTTCTCATCATGATAAAAAAAACATTCTTACATTTCTCTGTATTTGTATTTATTCTGAAGCAACAGTATTTTATGGGTAAAAACAAGCTTACTGCTAAAATAAACGATTTTGAACAATTCTTTATAATAAAATGATCATGTACCATGCATAAACATAAAAAAAAAGCTAATCTATTCATGTGAAGACAGACATGCAAGCAGTCATGCTGTAACAGCATGCACTACATACAATTACTCCTTCTCATTTAAAACACACAAGATAAAGTGAAGGTACTGACTGGTGCGGCAATAAGGATAGGCATTCCAGGCTTTCTCGTGAAAGACCAGGGCTCCCTCTGGGGCAAACATCTGAATGAAGGTGGGCACCTTGCTATCAGGGTGGAAAAAAAAAAAACCTTAAAAATATGTAACTCTATCTGAGTTACATATTTAGAACAAATGAGTACCTCTGGGGGTGTTACTATTCACCATATTTCTGGAATTTAAGCTTTAATTTCTATAAGAAATATACATTCTTTTCTCAAAAATATAATCTGTATCATGTTCTGTGCTTAAGCAAAGCCAGTTCATTTTGTTCCATAAAGATTTGACCCATGTTATTTGAATTATGAGGACATTAAATCGTTCAAACATAAATACTGCTACATGCAAGCTTACACTCCTGTGCACTGTAAAACTGGCTACCACAGTGTGTCTCATGTAGACCAGCAAGCTGGTAGTAAAGTGGCTTTGGCAGTGAAAAGTTGCAATTTGAGTTGCTGGGGTTGTTATTTAGGTGTATTTAATAAGTTACCGATGCAGATAGTGGTATCATTTAAATGCAATGTGATTTTATCATGCATGTAGCACAATAGCACTTAAACTAGTTAATGAACTGATTATTTGAGGGATCCAATCACACCTGGGAAATTCAGGTGAAATGCACACAGGACAAAGCAGTGGAACCCTTGTTTAACACCATTTATAACAGCCATTGCCAAAATGGCTTAAACCTACGAGAGTCCTTATTTGGACAGGTCACCAACTCAAAATAGCACATGACCTTATTGGCCTGTAACAGAAGTAAAGGTCTTCTTTGTCAATGGGCCATTTTTTACCAAAGAGCATGCTGGCACTACCATAACGCATCAGCGTTCAGCTTCTTAACTCTCTGATTAGACCAGCCAAAAACTGATTTGGCACCAATATACACTACATGGACAAAAGTATTGGAACACACCTCTTAATTCCAGTGTAAGACAATATTAATGCTTCAGCATACCAAGGCATTTTGGACAATGCCATGCTTGCAACTTTGTGGACAGTTTGGGGAAGAACCTTTTCTTTTCCAGCATAACTGTGCCCAAGTGCTAAAAGCGAGTTCCATAGAGACATGGTTGGATAAGTTTGGTGTGAAAGAACTTGACCGGCCCACACAGAGCCCTGACCTCAACCCCATCCAACACATTTGGGATGAACTGGAACGGAGAGCCAGGCCTGTCTTTTTCAGACCTCAAAAATGCTCTACAGAATAGGTACAGATTCCTACAGAAACACTCCACTGTAAAAGCCACCCAAGAAGAGTGAAAGCTGTTATTGGTGCAAATGGGGGACCAACTCCATATTAAAGTCCATGAATTTGAATGCAATGTCATTAAAGTCCCTGTTGGTGTAATGGTCATGCATCCCAATACTTTTGTCTATACAATGTAGACTTGATGTTCAACATGACGGACATTATCAGTCACATTTCTCGCACAGGTGTGGACCAGAGAACACCTCCATACCTGTGTATGTGGTAGATTTTGTGGGTGTACTGGCCTTTCTCCCCTTCTTTCTCGTACGGTTCATTCCGGAGGACTTCGATCCCCTCGCCCCCTCCCGTGTTGTTCTTACTGGCTTCTGCAACTGAGTACAGTTGGCCAACCTGGTACTGGGAGCGGGAGGGGTGGGATTACATAAGTAACTAATGGCAACTAATCTCTAGCACATCACACAATGGGGGCACGACGTTTAATAAAGAGTGTGTACAGAGAAAAATGGCATCATAACAGAATTACAATGATTACAACAGATAAAGCCTGTTGTAGCCACACAGCTAACCACTGAGAACTGTCACACCAGATTTAATAATAAATGTTATATTACTTTAATGTTATAACTTACCTCTTCTACTGAACATGGCAACACCACTTGACTGAAAAAGAAGAGAAAAGAGAAATTAGGTGAGGTGTAAACATTTGGAGACTTGGATAACGGACTGATATATTATCATTGGAAGGCTAGCAGCTCTCACACACCCGAGCCTTTAGCTCAGGGACGGGCGTGAACCAAGAGGCAGTAGCCAATATCTTCCATTTTTTTCTGGCACACGTGTACAAGGCAGTGTTTATTGTGTGTGCTGAGGTGAAGTGTGGGTTATAAGACAAAGCTGCATTCCTGCCCCGGCGTTTGATTTGAGCTAGAACCAAAATAACCGCTAGCCAGCTAAGTTTAGCTGGCAGGCTAAAGAAACCAAGCCGAGCTAGCGCTAGCCGAGGACGGACAAACCCAGTCAGAGTACCGCATGAACTGTGTGTGATGTAATGTGTGAATCCTGGGAGACACAATGGCAACCGGTTTTACCAAAACAAGCAGGATTTAAATGCTCAGAAAGATGTTATTTTAACAGGTTACTCACTATTCTTTGACGAGTACCATCCCGAACCTGCACAGAACGGTACATTCACCAAACACAGTCCGGGCGGCGGAAACCGGGCCAGCGCGTTCGGAGCGTCATCAGGGAAGTGGGGGGTTTAAAGGTCTAACGGGGGTCCGAGAGAGGAACCATGATGGGAAGGGACTGCGGGAAGGGGACGATCAAGGGAGACAGACACATACATTTACAGTACAGTAAAGACACACACCAAAATACTTGGCATAATTCAGTTTGCAAGGTTTTGATACAAAAAAGTACTTCCATCTGACAATTTCCCATGTGAAAAATGTTACCTATTGAATAATAAGGAAAAAAAAAGAAACCCACCAAATACTGTAGGAATACTGTTCTTATTGGTCTAAAGTGACAAATTAGTGTAGTTCCATTTTGAATAAAACATCAAAGCGTACTTTTTATTGAAAAAGTCAGTCCTCCCTTGTGATCAAAAGATTATGATGATAAATCAAGTGGTGTCCACATTACAAAAGGGAACATGTTTTCTATATGCATGTGTCTAAATTTGCATCCTTACTGTCTTCCGGGTGTTTATTATTCAAAAAACATTCCTGATCACACACACACACATGCACACACACACACACCCTAACACAGAACTATGGACAAATATATTTCATGCAGGAAACGGAGGGCATTAAGAAATAAAGTTAATTTACAATCTCCAAAGCACACAGATCATAATTCACATTTTTAAAGTGATAACTTCATAGCTTTCTAAGCAGCACTTGTGAGATCACTTGATACTTTTGTTCAGATCCATCCACTGAATGGTGGTGTCTATGCAGCACCAACTGTAGCCAGATTTTTAAAAAGCTGCTAAAACTTGCATTATTTTCCTCTTCTTTTAAATGTTTACACTTCTACTGCACTTTTCGTTTTCTTTTTTTTTGTTGCTTTTTTCTTTTATCCCTCCTTATTCTCTTTTATTTTTATTCTCTATTTCTGCAAAGCACATTGAATTACCTTTTGTGTATGATATTGTGCTATATAAATAAATAAACTTGAATTTAAATAAACTATTCTCGACTGTGGGGTAAGTCCGCTCTACTGGTGTGGGAAAATGCTGCTACTCTTTTCATGTCCAGCAGCAACCTTTTGATTGATAAGGAGGGGAAATCCCCCAAAACATTTCTGATTCATCTAAAGTAATGTATTTTAGTTTTGGATAAACCATCTAAGAGTACTCCTTTGTTGTTTTATAACTTGTATTTGCCAGATTTATTATCATAAATGTCAGCCTTATAATACTGTGGTGTGCTCTGGATTTATTTATTGTTGCAGATCATCAAGCTATTCCACCCATTAGGATTTACAGTAAAGGACTGGCTTGTTTTCAGAGGTGCGAGGACACAAATACACTTCATAATGTTTGTGTCAAACATACTCACATACTCAAGCCCATTATCCATATGAAAATTTTTAAATGGATTTCCTGGAAGGACAACTACAGCCATTGGAAAAATAACAAACACTCAACAATGTGTAAATACCACATAACTTAAAAGTATTACAGCCCACTTTGTAGAACTATTACCCACAGTCTTGGAATGCTGTTATACGAGTGTGAGAGGAAGATACTGGACATTTTCAAGAAGAGAAACTTCCAGCCCTTTTGTGAATGAAGCAAGGAAGAAAATGCATTTCATAGAATGCCATAAATGTATAATAATGCTTAGATCTGGTGATTGGAGAGGCCATGGCAGTTGTCGGATTTAATTTAGATGTTCTTGTCACACTTCAGGCACCCTCCTGGGTAACTTTAGCAGCATACCAGGTGCAATTTTTCTATGTTACAACATGTGGAAATCTTGAGGGGACTGTATACTGTATACGCATTGTCATAATTACTTGCTTTTATGTGAACACACAGGCAACTGTGCTGCTTTGCTGCTTAAATACAGTATGTCAGCATATTGTATCCTCTCACAGTAGTACTGTTACTGCTCCTCAACTGCACTGTACTGTACTGTTGCTATTCTTTAGTTTCGTCCTCATGTAGTGTTTTGTTTTTGTTTTTTGTGTTGTACCCTGGTCCCTATAAGATATACTGAGATATATACTAAGATACATACTATAAGAGAAATAGAAATATCCTTCAGGTGACAAAGACTTCCATTACTGGTTAAGCTACATTACAGTGCTAAGGACTTCAGCTTGGCCAATGATATGTAGTGCAAGGGTGAAATTGTGAGTTTAAAAAAATTCTGTAAGTGTCTATCTATCACTGAGTACCACTTTTCAGTGTTTTCCTAACTTTCCCCTTCACTTTCTTCAGCTTTTTAGATCAATGAACCTGCAGTTGGGTCTCTGGTCATGGTAGCTTTTGGAACTTCAGGATTTGCCTCATGGTGTTTTAAACATTTATCAAAATGCTGTTCAGACTTTTTTTCATGTGCTACCAACCGGCATTTTTCCTAATATGACTCAGTTGAATGGTTACAAGTGTTTTCAAATGGGGTTTCCACGGTTTTCTGGATAATCACCATGTATTGCATTGCATATCAGTTTCCTAAGTATTTAGAACGTAATGAACCCATGATGATGACTCTTTTTCCGTTGTTTTTTAATTTACACCATTTATGTCACTGATACTTTTGAGGATTTTTAGCTGTCGCAGGCATCGGACAGACATGTAAGATCTCAAATAGTTAAAAAAAGTCTTTAAACAACTTAAAAAAAAGTCTTTGCTTTGGGTTGACAGCAGAGTGTTCTAGGTGGAGCAGATGTTTGTAGCATTGCTCTACTGATTAAACTGAAATAATGGTATTTTGAGGTAATGACTATGTAACGTAATTATTACAACACATCTATCAGTTAAGGATGCTTTTTACTGACTGCAGTGTGGGCGAAGGAGAATATTCCGACTGAAAGGAAAGAGTGCTTTTTATAGTCAGCTAAAGGCCTGATGATTGTTTGTTCCCTCTGTTTAGCAAGTGGGTGCCTAAATTACTTTCTTCTGCGATGTAAAGAACATAAAGAGAAGATGAGCATGACATTACCATGTGAAATGTCCATGAGTACACAGAACCACATACACATGCACATATTTTACCTTTAGAGGAAGTATACGGGGGGTTGGGGCTCTCTCAGGGGTAAAAAGTCCAAACACACTGGTTGCTGCAGTGAACAGTTGCAACACTGGATCCAGTAACTTCTGCCTTGGGGGTTGTGAAGATAACAGGAGTCTATGGTATGTAAAATCCAATATACAATGCATCATAGTTACCATTCATTGTCTGATTTAAAGGGACCTGTTGACTGTTGCCCTCTGCACAACTCTAAAAGTACCTGACAATAGGACAGGATATAATTTGTCTGTCACTCTTACACCATGCTGGGAACAAGTGGGGCATTATTAACTTCCAGAGATCATCCGTTAAATAAATAATGACATTTCTAGTAAAATTGTGTTACATCATTCATTCAATTTCCACCAAATATCAATGTTATTTGTTTGTTTATAATCTGAGAACCTGAAGGCATTGTGTTTTGTGCTGTGTTTGTTTAAGCTGTTTTTATTTGTTTTATCCAAGAAAAAAAAGTTAGTTTTCTGACCTTCTTAGATGACACAAAATAAGTTACAAAAATATATTACTCAAAATCACACTATAAAGACAGAAACTTGATTAATAAGAAGATCTTATAGGGAAAATATTAGAATTGGAGTGCAGGGACAAATAGTATGCAGGGACAAATAGTATGCAAGCAGGTAATGACTGCTGTATTTCATTATTGTATTTTAGTATTTCTTGCTTTTAATACAACAGTTGTTGGACACATTTATATTTTATATTACTCTTGTCTCTGCGTTTCTGTGTATCCATAACACAAGCAATTTCCTCTGGCATCAGTATTTTTTAAAATTCTGATTAAGCATAAATGAAATGGGCATGTATTATTAAAAAGGGCATTTTTAAAGATTTGGGTCAGTTTTGAAACCTGATCAGTTTCATTCTAATACAGGACTGTGAAAATGCAAACTCTCTATATGTGTGAACGTAGAGATATGTTCACATAAAGTCACATATAATTAATGAGTCATCCCATTTAGTTTAATCTGTCTACGCTTAAACTAATTGATCATTACTTTTCCAATGAATCGAGAGACCTCTCCTGTGTGTTTTGATCGTCAGTGCATTAATTGGCCCATTGAAATCCCCTTCTGTTCTCTACTCTCCCTGGCCCCCCAGCCTACACTCTCTCCCACTATATCGCGAGAGACAGACTGGGACAGGGGCAGAGAAATATTCATATTCTCAAAACAACAGAGGCATACATGGTCTTCAAAACAACAGATGTGATAGCTAACATCAGACTAATTGACACTATCACCCTTAACTGATGTTAAACGTTAGACAGGGGCACAGAGAGCGACAGAGAGGAATGAGAAGTGATATTGAAGGCAACAACACTGGCTTAGTGGCCACACAGCTAGCCCTCTAGCTGTCTGGCTAGTTAGCTATTTACAAGGCAGTTTACGGATAGCTGGCTAGGAGGCTATATTAGCTACTTTGCGTGGCAGTTTCGTCTCTTCCTTTCTCAAATGCCGTCAATTTCGATGCAGGTAGGTTAGGTTAGGGTGTCTAGAGCTAAACGAATTGCGTCTGGGGTAGCTAGCGCTCTGGCTAAAGCTTTTATTAGCAAAAGTTGCCCAGCTAGCTCGTTAGCCTCTGGCTGAGGAGCGTGTTTACATTATTAGCCCGTTGTGGAGCTAAGCTACGTGTAATTTTTACTCCTAGGCAAAATGTGACCACCGTGCAGCACACAACATTTGTCTTGTCGCCTGGAGCTTAATTTCTCAGGCTAGCCAAGTGATTACATGACAGCTGGGTTATGGTAGCCAGGCCTGATCTGTTGTTTTTCTCTCCATCCAACGCTAGCGAATCCACAACACAAGAAAGGCATCGTCCTCCAGTTACACACGGACCCGAAAATGGTAAGTGGATGTCCGGCTCCTTCATGATGTTTTGGTCCCAGCTTGTGATGAGAACTGGAGAAATTATTTTGCTGTCAACAATCAAGCGGTTTTATACCTGGCGTAGTCAACATTCAGTCTCAATATATTACTCTTCTAGATGATGAATAGGCAGCCCATGTTTGTCCGTATTTTCTTATAACCTAACCTTCTCACATTAAATAAACATAATTGCATAGTTTATATGAGGTGAACTGCTGTTCAGAACAGTGTTTTGCAGATTTCACCTCAAGCCATGACCTGCTGATCTCCATTCTCAGATAGAATATGCTGATTTAGTCTAAATCAGTTAGGAAAAAACAAATCAGTCACATGAGGAGTTGATCAGAACAACCTGCTTCGTGTCATTCTTTGGACATTAAGTGTGGTGTTCCAGGAATAATAACGAGGCATGTCCCGCTAGCTCTTATATATGCTGTTTTTAAAATTTGACTCATTCATGCAGTTCTAGAGAATGACCTAAAGGGCTTACTGTGTGTTTTGGGAAGGGGAAGGTCCATGCATATACACTCTGCTTACAATTATATCATGGACTTGCATGAGGGATTGAGAGTTTTGTTTGATGTTCTTAGGTGACATTATATGTATGTATGTTCTTGTTGGGAGCTTAAATTGTGAAGAACATTAATCCAGTCACAGCTGTTCTGCATTATTATGATTATTATTATTATTATTATTATTATTATTATTATAATTATTAGTTAGTAGTAGTAGTGGTAGTAGTAGTCAGTAGTGTCCCCATTCTATTTCAATTTCAGGGATGTTCCTGTACAGTAGTCAGAGTTAAGGGCAGTTACATATGAGTGATCTTTTAACATTAATTTCTTTCTTTGTTCAATTGCAGGCCATGGATCCGTCCCTCTGGTTGCTTGTAGGGCCGTAAAAACAGCAAGACCACCAGAGAAGAAAAAAAGCTTCTTGTCCTGTCCACTCCTTTATCAACACTAGCCCTTCATCATCCTTCTGATATATTCTGAAGATGCCTGTATATAAGTTAGCTCGGGTTGCTTCGTGTGGAGAGCAGAAAGTATTTTAGAGCAGTTTTATAATCTAAAAATCCAGTCAGTTATTAAATGGGGAAAGACCATCATTTCTCAGTTTTTCCAGACTTGTGAACTGCGTGAAACCTTACCCGATGAACAGGGCGTGCCTCCACCTGGACTCATCAGATTCTGACAATCGCTCAATCCTTGATAAAAAGGCTTCAGTGATTAGTCTCCAGGTCACCATTAATCAGTCGCTCATTTAGTCAGTCATGAACGGCTCCCTGTTAACCCCACCCAGCCCGCGGGCTGCCGCAAGCTCCTCCCCTCTTCCTCCATCTCCTTCCCCCTCTCCATCCCCTCCGTCTCCTTCCCTCCTGCCCCTTTCCCCACGTCCTCCACCTTTACCCCCTCCGACTCCTGCTGGCCAGCCACTCTCTTCTCTCTCAGACACACCCACCCCTTCACCTTCTCCATGCCTTAGTTGGACCGAGTTCTGTGAGCTCCATGCCCGGGTAGCGGCTGGTGACTTCGCACGTCATTTCCGGGCCTTTCTGCTGGAGAACCCGCATTACTCCCCGGATTCTGCTGCTGCTTTCTGCCGCCGCTTCACAGACCGATTCATTCGACATTTTGAGAGCGAACTTGAGGGAAGTGGCGCAGGGAGAGAGGGGACAGGGAGCTGGGTGGCCCAATCAGATGCTATGTCACTGGAAGAGGAGGCAACATCTCCACCCCTTCTGCCACCCGAGGTGACCACCCCCTGCCCACCTGCCCACGTTCGGGCACCTCCAAAGCCCATGTCAAATCGGCCAGGACTGGACTGTCGAGGTGGAGAGAGGTTCCAGAACCCTGGGGTTTTTCAGGACTCCAATGCTCACACAAAAATTCTTCCCCCTTCCTCTTCATCATCTTGCTCCTCCTCAGTGGGTGGCAACAATGGACGGAGGGAGGACAGAATGACAATTAAGCAGTGTCCTGGCAATTTGCCTGGCAATGGAGACATGGAAGAGGAGGAGGACGGCTGGGCGGGACCTGTGACAGGTGAGGAAGCGGAGTCAGATGAGCAAGCAGGAAAGGATGGAGAATCAGAGGGCGGGGCCCTGACTGACAGAACCGATGGTGGCCAGACTACAATAAGCACCGCCTCTGGTGTGCAGTTGAACTCCGGTTCTAAAGGCAATGGGGCTCACTCCAAAAACAAACTGAAGAAGCGCTTTTCACTACGCAGTGTGGGCCGGAGTGTTCGGGGGAGTGTTCGGGGCATCCTTCACTGGCGAAGCTCCTCCAGCGATTCTCCCCAGAACTGTGGCCCTTCAAATCCAACACCACTGCCCTCCAGCTACAGTTACACTACAGGACTCCAGGACGGCAAGAGGAGCTCAGGCTCCCAGGCTATCCCATCCTCTCTCCCTGTCTCTCTTTCTCTCCCCCTCTCACTGCCTCACTCTTCCTCATCCTCCCTGCCGCCCTCTTCATCCAGCAGCGCCACCTCCCTCTCTCTTTCTGAAGCCCGCGACCGGCGAAGGAGTAACGGAGAAAGTGAAAAGGAGAAGTGGAGTCATCGTTTGGAGAAGCTACGGCTGTCCCGTTCTCCTCCGCCCACTCTGCCTGCCACAGTGGGACCCTCTCCGGCCCTCCTGCCCTCGTCCCTGCCCCCCAGCAGTGCTGCAGCCCCTAGAAAGACAGGCCGGCTTGTTCGAGAGGGAGGAGTGACCGTCTTCTCATCCTCAGACGAGTTTGCTGGCATTCACGGTTTTCCGGGCTTTTCCTTTGGACTGCTCCACCATGGCACGGACAACAATACAACATCTGGCCCTTGTGTAGGGCAGACAGGCGGAATGCAGCCTCTGGTGACAGGAGGAGCTATAGGAGGACGAGGTACGCGCTGGCACAAATGTCGGTTGGTTCTAAAAGAGCGAGACAAAGAAGGAGGGGAGAGGGGAGAGGAGTACTTCCTGGAGTTTTACATCCCTCCAAAGGTAAGTGATGAAAATTCATCCAGGATTCAACTAATAAAATAACAAAAAACATTGTCTTTGGATTGTATTAAGGTATTTAATTGAACATAGAAACATAAAGGGGAATTTTGTGTAATTAAGTCATTTAGCAAGAATCACAATTCTGTGTGAAATGCACTTTCATAACACTGCTGAGAGGAACCAGGTAAAGGTACTTCACAGGAAGCTATTACATTAAATAGTTATTAGAATAGAATATTTTTGCCAACAAATTTTGTAAGAGTTCCATGACAGAATTACATACAAGGCATGTTCCTCACAGTAAGTGTCTTATTTTTGCATACACAGTGCAACCCCTTGGTCCCATCACAGCCTATTGTAAAGAAATGAGTCTCTAAAAAACATAAACACTAATGTGTTCACTGGAATATGACTCTAGACAATATTAATGCCACAGTGGTGTCTGGTGAAGAAAAAATTAAATATTTAAATTATTGTGTTTGGAGTAAAATCTGACTCTTACTCTTCAGTCCTCCAAGCCCAGACTGACTATACCATGCTGCTCCATTGTGGATGTGAGGAGTACTACAGCTCTTGAGGTGCCAGATAAGGAGAACACTTTTCTTCTTCAGGTATGTCTTCACTGTCACACCTTGTTTCCCTAGTTCCCGTTTCCATCTTACTGTTTTTGTCTCTCATTAGACTTTCTTTATTCCAGATTTAAGGATCTCTCACAGCCAGTCTTTGTATGACTTGCTTGTTACCTGATTTAGTTTTCCTCTCATTATTTTGCTTGTCTTGTTCTTACCATTTCTCTTGGTCATTTCTCATTCTCATAATATCAGTTGGAAGGGCAGGTGCAGTATGTAATTGAAACCAGAGATGCAATTCAGATGAGAGCTTGGCTGAGTGACATCAGGAACGGCATCTGTCTAAGGTAAAATATATCTATTATAGATGACAGTATGATTACCGTTTGGAAACTAACAATTGTGTTTGAGATATTCAAACACAATATTTTATTGCCAAATAGAACAGAATTGGTCCATCTGTATTCTACCTGCAAATTTGTATTTTCATAGCAAATGCTTTGAGGTTGGTCAAACTTTACATAATTTGGGGGAAAATCCAATTTAATCATATATTAGCATTAGCATAATTCTTCCAACCTGCAAAGTATCAAATAGCTAAAGCAAGATGGCATTTTATTCTGCATTTGGTATTAAATTGCAACTTTCAGCCAAGATTGCTTCAAAAGTATTCATTTGTGGGCCAAACATGGACAAGTATATCAGCCAGTCAGTCGCGATAATTGAAGTGGTAGTCCCAGTTGCTTTGTGTAAATTACACCATCTGATCCTTGATCCTAGTGAGCAAGAAGACATTGAGGGTGTGTGTGGCGGTGTACAGACGGACCTCAGTGGCACACCAGAATTCAGTGACCGCCTGTCTCAAGGTCTGTATGTTGTGTGTAACATTACCTTCACAGTTCATCTGTAAACAACCCATTAAGCTTACTACACCACTGTAGTAAGCTTAATGGATAGTATATAGATGAACTGTGAAGGTATTATTTTCTGCACATTTAAAACTCTAAAACACAAACAGTAGAACCAGTATCCTGGAATTGCTCATATAGAATTCACACAGAGTATGCTAAACATGCAGTTGGTACATTTCAGTCATCCTGAATTGTGGACTGAGCTGTGTTTTTATATGCTGAATTTAAGGTATTGGAAAAATAACAGTAGGTACAAAAGTTTGGGCATATTTTATATATTTCAAGAACAAGAGTATTTGGAAGGATTTTTTTTGTCTTTGTTTTGCTGGTATTTGTTGAAATAACATTGATCTGTTTTGTCTTGTGGTGTAATAATCACATAATCTTATGATCTTGTCTTCATGCAAGTGCAATATTTTTGTTTGGATGTATCACATGCAGTAACTTTGTTTTTGATCCGCAGTGTGTTATGGAGGGGTAGGTGGATCTCCACTACTGGAGCCTCTACCTCCTGAGCTGCCACCCCGTGCCCCCCTTGACGAATCTGACAGTCGATTGCTGGGCGGAGGCGGAGCTAGTCTTGGCACGCCATTTGCAGAGACCCCTGATGCCACAGGTATTATCACCTTATGGCTCTAGGTACAACAAGGAGTCAATAAATGATTGAAGAGGCTTCAAAAATAGAATCCACTTTAAGGAGTTTAAAGTGATAATTTGGCCAAAACTAGAATACCAGTTTTACACTTACCTGAATGTAATCAATTTGCCAAAACATTATTTGGTGTTTTAACTGTGATTTAGTATGATATGTTTGCCTTATAAATTCACTCATACTGAAGAATCAGGTTTTGAAACCAAATATGTCACCATCCACAGTTGTCACCAAAACCAGTCCTTTGATCTATAATACACAGCCTCAGACACTGCCTTTCTCATACCTGCTCATATAGAAGTATAGTTACCCTCATTACGCTGCTCTTCTTCTTCAGGGTCCTTCTTGTTCTCAGAGAGCTCGGTGGCAGAACCGGTGGAGCATCCATTGAGTGAGTGTCAGTGGTTTCATGGCACGCTCTCACGGCTAAAGGCTGCCCAGCTGGTGCTGGCTGGTGGAATGGCGAGCCACGGAGTCTTTCTGGTACGGCAGAGTGAGACACGGCGGGGGGAGTATGTCCTTACCTTCAATTTCCAGGGCAAAGCTAAGGTGAGTCTAGGTGAGACACATTCAGCCATACAGGTTACTAGGGCCATCACTGGTGTGATGCTATTTGGCTGATTTCCTTTACATACTTGTTTTACTGTAAATAGAAAGCTACCTGACTATTCCTGAAATTAGTGAATAAATTGTTATTTACATTAAAAAAAATCTAATCTTCAGTGCCAACCTTTTCTCATTTGTTTTGATGTAGGATGAAGTATATTAAGGTTGTTGTTTTTTCCCCCACAAAAATTGGTTGATATCAAAAAATTTTTAGAATCCATCCAGCTTGTTAAGCAAGCTAGTAGTGAAAAATGAGCAATATTGCACATACCTTTATCATCACTGACAATAACTGACATTTAAGGGTTAAGTGCAAGTGTGAGACATTACCTATCCTATTTCATTCACATCTCCCTCTCCTTATCTTTATTCCTGCCTCAATTATTTGTGTTAATATCTTAATCTCTCTCTCTTCTCTCTTTCCCTCTCACCACAGCACTTACGTCTTTCTCTTAATGAGGATGGCCAATGTCGCGTTCAACATCTCTGGTTCCAGTCTATCTTTGACATGCTGGAGCACTTCCGGGTGCACCCCATCCCACTGGAGTCTGGGGGGGCCTCAGACGTTACCCTCATCAGCTTTGTGGGGTCCACAGCTGTCCGGCAGCCAGGTACCCACAACTGGGGTCAGCGCTGAAGGGGTGGAGGTCTTTGGTTTAGGGTATGATGGGCAGAAGAGTGTTTTAGGCATGAGTACCATTTCGTAAGCTTTCTAAATAAAGTTTGTTAAGGGCCAGTTTTTCTGCGTTCTTGGGAAACCTTCAGTGTATTTATAGAGATCACAACGCATTTGCTTGCTCCACTTTGTGCCTTTATGGTCATGTGAATGCAATATTGCGGTATAGAAGTACTGCAAGCCACTGCATGAGCTTCATGACAATATAATATGGCTAAAATTAGATTTTGTCTATGTGTGAGGTCATGTCCGGTCACCAGACAGAGCATGTATTTCAACACAGTCTGTGACTTTACATCATATACAATCCAACAAACGCAGCTCCATTTACATGAGCAAAGTTTGCAGTTTGCTGGCTCTGCATGGCTTTGTTTCTTTGACTGTGACGATTTTTCTGACTTTGCTTTTTGCATTTTTTTCAACACACATGGCCTGACTTCCTCAGTCTGCTTCAATTTCTAGTGTCCCACTACCACCCTAAATCTTAACAGCGGCTTTTATCCACAGGTTTATCACAATCTCTTCTTTGCCACCTCTCTTCTTTCTCATACTGTGTTTCATTTCACCCCTTGTCCCACCCCATTTCCTCTCCTTTCTTTATTAGGTATTTAATAGTAGCGTTTTAATCATATATTAAGCATATACGCTACCATTTGTCTTTTTCGAATACCTTATTATAAAAACAAATACTAAGATGAGTTAAAGTATATTCAAGCAACTATTATTGTTCAATTTAGCATTCATTTTCATTTTGGGGTGTAATGATGCAGTAATCCATCACTTTTCATGGGGGTTAGGTTCCAAGAGCCCCCATGTATAGTGAAAAACTCCGTTGTTGGGTTTTGGTAAAAACAAAATGCCTAAAAATGTGTATTTGTATAGTATAAACCCTAAATATGTCTTCAGATATGCTCCCAGAAAACTTAAATTTAATTTTAAACTCAGTTTAATGCATTACCCTTAAAGAAAATGTAAAGGTAAACCCGTATTCGCCTCTTTTCATTTAAATTCCTTGCTGAGATATGCAACTCGGAAGGAAAAAAAAATCTGTGTTTGACTGAATCTGCGACTCTTGATCCATGTAAAACTGGGCGTTTACTGTATACTCAGCCCAGTATTCAGTTTGATTCAAAATGCTGGCTTGACGATTCAAAATTCTTAGGACATTAAGAACAAAGTTCAAATGAAGAATGATGACTAATTGTTGGATTCCATAACAGTACCAGAATGTTGGATGACTGCTGGACTGAGTTGTTGGTTGGTGTACAGTGCAGTTGCATTAGATGGCAAAATTAATTGAACATCCATTCTCTGCAGTACCTTTTCACAGTTTTGTGTTATAATATAACAAAGTCCTGATAAATTATTACACCCCAGTACCCTTTTAATTACTTAATTCACTGAATCACCTGTCTTCCACCTCATAGCCATGCCTGTGCCATAATGTCAGACTGACCCTGACCATGTTACATCTTATCCATGTTCCTTTTTTTTCACCCTCTTTTGACTCCAACTAGTTATATTTGTTTCGTCTTCATTCTGTGATCGTATACACTTTTCTCCACTTTATGCACCACCCTTTGCTCTACTCCTTTGAGCCACCTTCTTGCTTCAGGCCCCTCCCATGTCACTACAAACCAAAGCTCTGATTGGCTGTCTTTGTTGTTGTTTGTCGTTGGGTCATCTTCGCAGGCCGGGACAGGGCAGGCAGCCGGCCTACAGTCTGTGATGTCATCACCACGCGCCACCCTGACTCTCCATCAACCCCCATCTCTGACTGTGTGTAAGTGAGACCAGATTTAATGGAGAGAGAGACAGAGAGGGAATGAAATGACAAAGTGTGAGGAGAAGGTCCCAGTAATTATCCCAGCTTAGAAATAGCATAGCAAGGTAAAAAAAAAAATTATAGGGGCTGGAGGAGCATAATGTAAAAGCAACAGTTAATTTGAAGGTAAGAAATTTAAATCTAAACAATTTGAGACATTTAATAGACAGTCCCTGCATTTTCAACTTAATATCAGTGCTATGTATGTATAATAGGCATTTGATTACCACAGGTTTGCTTTATTCTCCAGTGTAACAAAGTAAAAAAAAAAAACAGACTCTAATCAAAACATTGGCTTCTTTTCTAAAGGTGTTTTGAGTCAAATACAGAAAATGTTCTTAATCTCTGTTAAACAAATATGTTTAAGCTTCACAAATAATATAGAGAAGGGAGAAAAGCAAAGTTCCAGCTTGGAGACCAGGAGACAGGAAAATTAAGTAAATTTCCCACTTGTGGGACAAATAAAGGTTTATAAAAATAAAAGTTTAAGGAAAGAGGTCCTGAACACAGTGAAAAGGGTGTGAGAGAGAAATAGAGAGAGAGAGAGATGGGAGGCAGTGGAGCAGCAGCTCATCCGTTCACCTCAGAGCACATCTGTCTGCCTAATGTTCCATTCACGGCTGGATTTCAGTTGCATAGATCTCCATCCTAGGCCTTTCGTCACCAGACAGCATTGAACATTGCTCACTGTAGCTTGTGTTTATCTCACAAAAGCAATTGTACTCAATAAAGCTTTTCATATTTACCGTAAGTGATTCAATGTCACACATTTGACAGGCAACTAACCTTTCTCCACGATGTGTAATTTCTTGCAGTACACCTTTTCATTGATTCAAATGAAATGAAATGAAATAGAAAATTTAAACTGCAATTTCAGTATTTGAAAGTGTCGTGGAGACAGGGTGTAGGGTGTCTGTCCCATGTGTTGACTGATTCCATTACTGGGAACAATGCATGTGGCTTTTTTATAGGGATTACTCATTTATGTACTTTCTCTTGTTTGATCTCTCTACTTTCTTTCTCTGCTTTCCTTCTTTTTTCTTCTCTCTTTCCCCTCACTTTCTCCGGCACTTCCCATTTTAATGTATTGCACATTATTTTTGCCTATCAATCCTGTTTTCTTTTTATGTTTTTTGCTATTGTTTTTGTTTTTTCCTCTCTTTCTCCCTTCTATCTCAAACTGTCTCCTCACTCTCTCTCTGTTTCTCTATCTCTCACTTTCTTTGTTCTTACTCTCACACCTCCCCTTCCTCTTGTTTTCTGCCTGTCTCTCTCTCTTCCTCTATTTCTCTCTCTTTCTCTCTCTCTCTCTCTTTCTTTCTCTCTCTCTCTCTCTCTCTCTCTCTCTCTCTGTCTTTCTGTCTCTCTCTGTTTCTATGTTCCTCTTTCTCTTTCTCTCACTTTCTCTTTCCCTCACTTTCTCTCTCACTTTCTCTTTCCCTCACCTTCTCTCTCTCTCTCTCCCTTTCTCCCTTTCTCTCTCTCTCTCTCAGACTTGAGCAGCAGACCCCGTAGTCCTCCTCAACCCCCTCCTCCCCCACTCCCACCTGGACGCCCACCGCCCCCCACACCCCCTCAGGAACGGGGTAGTGACCTGGGTGCCGCAGGTGGAGGAGGAGGTGGGGTTGCCGCAGGCAGTGGGACAGATGAGTGTGAGGAGCGAGATGTGCCTCTCCGCCAGCTGGAAGGAGTAGAGGGTGAGGAGAGAGAGGGAGGCCGCGCGAGAGCCATCGACAACCAGTACTCTTTCTTCTGAGAGGGAAGCATGAGAGCCAGTCACAATCAGTATTTTTCACTTCGTAGAAAGAAGAACTTAAGGGGGCAGGTCAGGAACAGAGTTAATAACACTAAAAAAAAAACAACAAGAAAAGCTTTCAAAGAGCGAGAGAGAGATGGAGGAGATGCACACAGTGACCACGGAAGGGCGACATAAAAACACTAAAGTAACGATACACTATCTGGAGCTCGGCTGAAGAAATGCTGGTCAATGTTACACTACTTTTTTTTTTCCCTCAGTGTGTCTCAGTATTAAAGGTCCCTCATGGTTCTGTTGCATAGGAAAGCAGCAATAGCTGCAGCGGTACTGTTATGTTTCACCTCATGCATTCACACTGGATGGTACTCTACCGCCATGTGGTGCTATCATTTACACATACAGATTTTTTTCTCAGCAGCACTTTTTTTGGCACGTTTTTCTTCAATGTGTCATTTTGTGTTTCAGTCTCATTTATCCATTTACCCACTAGAACCATGCTAGGCTTCGCACAGGACTGAGCAACAGCTAGTTGCTTGCCAAAATAACCCGCACTTGCCTGTGAGTAAACAGGATAAAACATCTGTTGAACATCACCATTGATGTCATTACCTCAGTCAAAGGGCCATATATATATATATATATCAGACTTCTCAAGACAGAGTCTGAAGATCTGTTATTAACCTTTTTCTCTTGTCAGCATTGTAGAGAAGCTGATTCCAGGGGAGTGGTTTTCACAAAGCAGACATTCTCAGTTACCAAGATAACTGAAGACCAAGCTTAAGTTGGATGCCCCTCAGTTTTGTTCTAACTGCACAATCTTGATTTTGTGCTTTACACAGAGATTCTGCTTTGTGAAACACTTAAGCTAGTCTTTCACTGATGTTTGAGGTGTGAGTCCTAATCTCTCATCCACTGCCCCCTGCTGGCAGAATGTGCACCACATTAAGAGATTGGATTGGTATTTCTGAACAAAACTGCTATTTTGTGCTCATGTAGCATGCCGACCTGCTCATCAGACACTCATTTCAGTGTCTATGTCTGGGTCAATTTATTGGATTGTGATTATATGTATGGAATTGGGCTGAACTATTTTAAGGATGTGATTTGAGGGTACATTTGAATACAATCTTACATAATGGTACTGCAAAAGCCTATATCACAGTCATGGTTAACAAACAACATATTAAGCAGGAAAGGTTAGACTACATGAGTGCTGGAACTAGGCCTGTCACTGTCAAGTAAGTGTACCTGGTTTATTAGGTATTATAGCACCCAGTATTATAGTATTATATCAGTATGTGTCTGTAAATTCTTTTTATTTAATTTACATGCATTTTTTAAAATGGAGATATAACAGAATTGTGGAAAATAGCTGCAGTCAGCTTATGTAGTTTTGATCAGATGGCGGTACTAATTGTGACACGCCTAAGTGCTGTTATGAAAAGTGATGAATAGTTCAGAAATACTAAACCTGTCTCTAATGTGAAGACTCTCTCTCTCTCTCTCGCTCTCTTTCTCACTTGCTCTGTCTCTCGCTCGCTCTGTCTCTTCATCCAACACCTGCACTTCATTCATGATAGTGATCTGTCTGTTCATTTGCTCCATGTTTCTTTCTCTAAAGTACTCTCAGTCTATCTTGTGTGCTCTTCTTCCTCTCTCATCTCTTTCTTACAAACACACACACACACACACACACAGTTTTTCGTTTTATTGTGAGTTTGTATCAGTGGTGGAGTCCAGAGGAGGGAGAGAGAATGTCCTTCATTTACAAGAGAAATAGTTTCTTATTGATTATGCTGACAACGATGGTAACCATGGTAATAATTATGATAGTAATAATTCTCTAAATAATAGTATTAATTTTATTTTTTGTTCTGTTTTAAAAAAAAATGCCTTTGTTGTATGTCTTATATTCTGTGTACGCATAATATTTGTTCTCCAGATTTTTTTTTTCTTCAAATTTTTGGTGCCTTTTTATAATGCTTGTAATCTCCCTCAGCCTGTCCCACTACAGTTTCCTCACATTTAAAGAAGAAAAAAAAACAAAAAAAAAGACAAGGATAAAATAGCCCTTATCTCCCCGTGCCTTTTCGGTGTTCCCTTCATTCTGTGCCAGTCTTGGTTATGTGCCTCTGTCTGTGTCGCCATGTCCACCCAGTTCAGTGCCTACCCTTCATCTTCTTAAATCCCTTTCCACCCTCTCATCGTATCTATCTTCTGTCCTCTCTCTCTCTGTCCGGTTTTTATATTTCTGTATTGGCTCACTTTTTCTTTCCCTCTTTTCTATGTCCCTCTCCCCCTCTACTTCTATTTGTGCCTTCTCTCTCTCTCTCTCTTTTTCTTTCTCTCTCTCTCTTTTTCTTTCTCTCTCTCTCTTTTTCTCTCTCTCTCTCTCTTTTTTTCTCTCTCTCTCTCTCTCTTTTTCTCTCTTTTTCTCTCTTTCTCTCTCTCTCTCTTTCTCTCTCTCTGTGCTGGGACCGTGTGTTGAGGTGGACAGTGTTGTCCACTCTGTGTAATTAGTTTCAGGTACTACATTGAATTTAATAATAATAATAATAATGATAATAATGGTGGTGATGATGGTGATGATAATACGATATAATATAAATATACTGAAACCATTTGTTTTGGACTCTTTGTGTGACTACAGACAAATTTGTGCTTAAAAGAACGGTTCTCTGGGGGGAAAAAATGATTTACAGATTTGCCTGCTGTGCTTCTTTAGTTTTGCAGTTACTCTAAGGAAAATCTGTGACATAAATATTTGTTAGCAACTTTAGACTCATGTATTGTGGTTTTTACATCTAGAAAAGCATTGCGATTTACAAATTATGTAATAAATCACATGGACCATAATCTAAACTGCTTTAATTAGGAGCTGTAGGAACAGTAGTGCAGCCATCCAAGGGGATTATTTGAGTTTTCAGTGAACCAACTCCCTTTAAACAGTGACCAAAAAGCCTTGTGTTCGAGATGCCTGTCTCCCAGGTTGAACAAAGCACAGCCCAACTTTGATCTTTCAGGTTTGTGAACTGAATGGTTGGACTACATAACTATTTCTGTTTGTTACTCCCTAAAACTAGAAAATGAGTCCAGTTAGGAAATGCCTCAAGGGAGTGTGTCCACATTTAGAGATAAAATGACACTCAAGTTTTTAAGTAATTAAGTAATTTTAAAGTGTTGCTTATGTGGTTTCTGAGATTGTATGACAAACTATATAAATGGACAAAAGTATGTCATCTAAAAACAGTGCCCATCTTGTCTTAAGTTTATTTGAACTTAGTTTCTGTTGATTGTATATTCAAATCATACTCTTTACAGAAGAGTATATCATACAATGTCAGAAACCACTCAAAAGTGGTGATTTGGCCGTGTACTTTGCACCATGCTTAGCTGGCAGATTTAGCTTTCCATTACTTCTTAGCTATGTTATTCTTGTAGTTCTTGCAAATTCCTGGCTAGCCAACTACCTCTGGGATGTGGGGAACATCATGCAAACTATACTCTCGGCCAAACCAAGGACATTTTTTATTTGCTCACTCTCTTGGTTTGACATAAATGCATCTTAAGAAAACACTTCAAGCTAAAAACAAAAATGTTCTAAAAAGATCAAAATACGATAAGCCTTCATTGCCTTCTTTCTTCGTGTAAGCAATTAGATTTGCTGTACGGACAAACTGTATTTGCAGAACTGGGACTTTGTTGAGACCCTCTCAACAAAATCCATGAGCTAAATAAGTGTTGGCCATTTTTGGCTGGATGTTCTAAGGGCAGCATAACCTGCCTTGTTCTTCTGGATGTGCTGGATGGAATTCCTCTTTTCCCCTTCACTTAGTGTGACCTATAAACTGATGAAACAGAATCAGCATTTAGTGTTTTCCTCCAAGCATGTTTAATCTTGTTCTTACAGAGCTACATGGGGCTCATGTGAGCACTTAGCAGACAAAAGTATTAGAACGCACCTGTTTATCAGGGTTTGGACTAGGCCCCCTACTTTCCAGTGAAGGACAATCCAAATGCTTCAGCATACCAAGACATTTTGGACAACGCCATGCCTCTAACTTTGTGGACACAGTTTGGCGAAGAATCTTTTCTGTTCCAGCAGGACTGTGTCCCAGTGCACAAGGCAAGCTCCATAAAGACATGGTTGGATGAGTTTGGTGTGGAAGAACCTGTCCCACAAAGAGCCCTGACCTCAACACCATCCAACACCTTTGAGATGAACTGGAATGGAGATTGGGTGCCACACCCTCTCATCCAACATCAGCGGCTGATTTCATAAATGCTCTACAGAAGGAATGGTCACAAATTCCCACAGAAACACTCCAAAGAAGAGTGGAAGCTGTAATAGCTGCAAAGGCGGGCCCAACTCCATATTCTACGTATTTGAAATGCAGTGTCATTAAAGTCTGATGATGTAATGGGCATCGCAGTACTTTTGTCCATATAGTGTGCTTTTCCCTTAAGCTAGACAGATGACCTCAACCTGTCATCACATAAATATAGACCCTTGCCCTGCCTAGTTGGTGACGTAAACATCCTGTGTTGCTGTAAATTGCCTCTTTTTTAATAAATAAATGACAGCTGGTCCTGCTACTGTGTCACTCATGTGAGAACATGATTTCATTAAGTGGGATTTTTCACTTGGTCATATTACTTAAGCAGAAGGTTTAGGAAGGTCCAGTTGGAATGTCCCTCGGCTTGTTTCCTATTGGACATGCTTGACCTTGTGCTGAAGTTCTCCTAAGCTGAAAAATTCTGGATTTCAACTAGTTTATGTTATAGCCAGCTTATATAGCTAGTTAAACTAGAGCTGCCTCCCAAGGATGCGTAGTACCACATAAGTCTGGGTTTTGGAATGCAGGGAATGCAAGGAATGCTATGTATGTATGTATCTGTCCATCTATATATCATTTGTTTTATCAGAGCACGTTTGCTTATTAAATGTTAGAATCAGGTTAATCTTTTTTTTTGAAACTTAAAATTAACAAACAAAAAGATATGATGGAGGTCATTATTTATAGATGACTATTTCTAGCATTTCAACATCTGAGTGTTAAGAGCTGTCAGCTCATGACTCAAGCCCATATTTTTTCTTTCAGCACTGATGAACACAACGACGTGACTAATTTCAGCGAGTACAGCACATAAATGATCAACTGAAACAAGTGTGCATGAAAAAAATTATGACCATTACAGATCTCCAGAGGTGTGTGCAGGACTCTCGGTGCAAACGTCACTGCGTCACTGATCCAGCTCCAGCCTCGGCTGGACCAATCAAAAGAGAGCTTGTTGAAAACCGGGTTGCCATTATGTTCAAGGCAAATCCTGAGACGTGGTACCGGCTTTTTTAAAACAAGAAATACAGTCAGACACTTTCTCAAGAGAGCTGATGACATGTTTTCGGAATAAAGACGAAAGAAGATTCGCGGCTCTTGGACGGGAAAATATTGAGGAGTGCCTGATATTCCTGACACTTGTTTTTCCAAGGTTGAGCTAGCTGGGACTGCTAGCTGACAGAGGAGGTTTCGGCTAGGCTACTAGCTTAGTTACCAACCATGTCTTTCCGTCGCCAGAATGTGAGTATCGACTGTTTCTCTTGTGCAACAATAAACAATACATCACGCCTATTGTACTTCGAGCTGATTTGGACCGTTATGACTTCAATAACACGGTGTTCCCGTTGCCTTAGCAACGAAGCTAGCCTGCTAACTAGCACTTGTAGTTCTAAGCAGCACAGTATGTACGGATTCAGCTTTACGTGTAAATATAACCATATAGGGGTGTGTTTCGCAGCAACAGTCTGGACCAAGCGGCCGCAGAACCTCCAATGGTACTTCTGGATCGGCCAACATGTCATCCTCCGTTCCCGGGAGTAGCACAACCAGATCGACCCCTGGAAGGTAACCCGATCTCGGTCACTCCTCACAGACAAGTCCGAGGACTGTCATTTCATCATGCGGCCTACCGGTTTAAGTGGGTGTGCGCAACAACGCGCCTAGGGCCAATCGCACGGCGTGTTTTTGAATCAGAGCAAGGGATTGACCAAACGGAAGCGAGCGGTTTTTGATTGACATTTTGCACGACAAATTAAGTAATGGCAGGGCTGAACACGGGCTCAAGCGCCCACCCTTACTATATGCCCGAACCAATAGACTCGCTGTAATGAGTGATTGACGGCGCAATTATCCAATAAGCGCGCTCGGAGCTGGCACCAGCCGCAGGAGCTCAGTAGTGTTTTGTTGTTGTTTTTCTAAATCATATGGTACAGAAAGAGTGTCGCTTCTCAATTTCGAGCATTTCCCTCGCCCCAGAAGAGCCGGAATGCATGTGACAAAAAAGTATAAAATCTCGTTGCTGTCCCACGTCGACCAGGAGATGCTGGGAAATGTGTAGTTTAGACAAGGAGCGTCTAACTGTTTGTCTTTGTATTGTTACGATGTCATTTTGCGCATCTTGGCTAAAGCTAGCCTGTTAGCTTGACGCACTGGCTGTTCTAGTAAATAAAAGTCGCTCTGTGTTGTGCCTGGGCGTGTTATATACATGACAGCCAAGAGAATTTATTCCAGATATTATCAGAATGCGACTCTTTCTGCTTAGACCTCTAGGCTGTCGTTAAGGTTGTGCTAGTGAGACACAATAGTCCAGGGTGGCTGGCCGTTGTTTTACTCAGCCCTGCTTTGTAGTTAAATATCACATTTATTTTCTAGCAACAACTGGATCATGCCCACAATCAAGCTGTCAGATCTCACGAATATTGGGGAAGAAGAGTGTGGAATGTGCCCTGGCATTTTATTAGGGCTCTCAGTTGTATGTGCTGCTTTCAGATCCAGTTGTCTACGTGTTTTGTGTTATCATACGACAAAAATTGAGACAAATGAGCACATTTTCCTCTACAGTAACCTTTGTGGGTGTGGGCAGTAATTTACCTCCATCATATATTAAGCACCTCTGACTAATGTGTCCCAGTTTAAGGAGAACCACAAGAGACGTTTATCATTAAAGAAAAATAAACAATTTTACTCTTGTTTGTTTTCAGGAACAGAAACTCTGTGAAGCCTCCATCACAATCTCTTCCTGTATGTAACATAAATCTAAAATTATTTAATTCATGTTTTACCTGTGTGTACTTGCCCAGTGTTTTGTTAGTTATGTTTTTCTTGCTTTCTAGTGCTTTGGTTGATATTTGTTAATGGTTTTTGCATATTTGTGTGTCATATCCACGTGCTGAAATTTGCTGTTATATCAAACTTTCTTTGTTTCCCTTTTAGGTATTTGAGGGTGTGTACAACAACTCCCGGATGCTCCATTATCTCACAGCTGTGGTGGTGAGTTTCTGACAGAGCTTTGGAAGACCACAGGCTTTCCATAGAACAAGTCTGATAAATACCAAGATGTTGGAATCTCAACAGAAGACTTGTTTTTTTATCTTATGTCTCCCAGCCACTGCCTGTTTAAAAGCTTGTGATCTTTTTTTCAGTAAAATTTGATTTTTAGTGCATTCATCCATCAATCTGCTTAATTTCTCTCTCCAGGGCTCCAGGTGTGATGTGAGGGTGAAGAACGGCAATGTGTTTGAGGGGATCTTTAAAACTCTAAGCTCAAAAGTATGCAAAAGTCACTGCATGCATAAGACATACCAGGATGTTTCTCTGACTGTAAATTGTGTTTAGTGTTGGTAACTTAATTACATTGTGTGTGTGTTTGTGCAGTGTGAGCTGGCGGTGGATGCTGTACATAAGGTGCGGGCTGAGGAGGTAGATAGCTGTGGAGGTGGTACGTCCACGCATCCTAGGAGAGAGGAGATCACAGACACCATGATCTTTAGCCCATGTGACCTGATTACCATGACCTGCAGAGATGTGGACCTCAGCTTTGCTACACGAGGTGTGTGTGTTTGTGTTTGTCAATTAAAAGTGATGGAAGTCTTAAAATGTTGACCTGGCTTCATATTTTAGCTGTATTTTTGTGGTTGTGTGCAGACACCTTCACAGACTCAGCCATTGCCTCAACAAGGGTAAACGGTGACCACAGAGAGAAGGTGCTCCAGAGGTGGGATGGAGGAGACAGCAATGGAGAAAACTATGATCTAGAGGCAGATGCAGTGAGTTAAATCCCACATTCTTACTGGATTCAAGCACAAGACAAACTAAATACAAACTAGGCATGTGCCAAATTTTCA
>JBBJLR010000029.1:7840432-7851201 GCA_037577145.1 Brachypetersius gabonensis
TAGAAACACAAAAAAATTGGATGTTTTTTTTTAGCTAAAGTGAAAAGTGAAAATGCCAAAAATATACCATAAAAGATCAATAAGCCTATAGCAAGTGTTAGAATATAAAGATTTAACAAATAATATTTTGATTTTTGTTTAGAAGTGTTGTCACTATTTTACAGTGGGTTGTAACTGTGAACTGACACAGATTTGTACGGGCCAGTCATTATATATTTATGCAAATGATATGTGAATTAGACAGTCAGGTTGGTTTTATTGTCGTTGCTGCCATATACACACAGTGCACATTAAAAACTAAACAATGGGCCTCCAGGACCATGGTGCAACACAATAGCAGAACACAACACAAAACCACAAGAGCTTGGTTAAGTTCAGTCAACAAAGATATAGTGTCCCTCGTGCACATTCTCATGATGTCTGCCCTGGTCATTATAAGATAGGCCCCAAGACCTTGAAGGTGCAGAATAATCTCCACAAAGTTAACTTGCACCTAATTCTACACTGATAAAATTGTCTAATTCCGCTCCTGTTGGCTACACTGCCACGATGGGCGAAATAGTTTGAATATTTACATAAACAGGTCTTAAACTTATCTGGTGTTACAATAACGTTCTCAAGGAACAATCACTCTTAAAGCATATCCATGAAGAGAAAAAATACAGCAGTTCTTGCTGAGGATGAGAAGGGTAACATTGATGGCTGCAGTCACTTCTGCTGTAGCTAACTGAAATCTTGAAGACCATAACTCTTAATTTGTTAATGTTCTGTCCTAACCCTGTATGCCTCTCATGTATATGGCTCAAAATTGTATATTATATTTGTTTTCCCCCTCTCTCTCTCTCAGTCTAATGGTTGGGATGCCAGCGAGATGTTCCGCTTCAATGAAGAAACATATGGTGTGAAGTCTACCTATGACTCCAGCCTCTCCATGTACACGTGAGTGTGTGTGTCTCTCTGTCTTTATTTTTCTTTCTCGATCTCCCTGTCTCTCACACTCACTCACAGCTGAAAAGCATTTATTTCCTATCAGATATGTCAGTAAGTGCTTGTTTAGATACAGCTTAAGGTCAATCTTAACTTGCAGTTATTGGTATTGGCGTCGATATCGACATTTAAATACACTAGTGATTACGGAAAACACCAAAGCCATTAAACAAATTTTGATGCATGTGTGTGTTACTGAGTAACGCTTGCATGCACACCAGTAGATGAATTGCAACTGAAGCAAAGTTTCCTTTGGTCTGACCACCTAAAATATATTTTGACTGATTTAAACATTAAAAATGTTTTATGTCTCTGCAAATTTGTTACATAATGGAAAAAAGTTGCATTCTAAGAACAAGCCATCAAACATATTTTTACTTACAAACAAGAGAAATGGTGGATAGTAATTGGTTATTTCAGCTAGAGCTGTGTCTCATCAGTGGCACAAATTAATTGCAATTGCTTAAATTAGTTGAAAGTTAATTTCCTGATCACAACAGGCCTGAGACTGCAATTGATTTTCCTTTTATTCACCCTTCTCTTTCTGTCTCTCTCAGAGTACCTCTGGAGCGGGGCAGCTCAGAAGGCTTCCGACAGCGAGAGGCAAGAGCCGCTCGGTTGGCCAACGAGATTGAGGCCAGTGCACAGTACCGCCACAGGGTGTCACTGGAGAACGATGATGGAAAAACAGAAGAAGACAAATTCAGTGCAGTGGTGCGTGATGGAGGGGAGAGGGAAAGGGGAAGAGACAGCCCCGGCTTCTCCAGCTCTGGGAGCAGGTCAGTCTGGCATATCAGATGCCTCTTGACAGCACTTTTAGGATGCCTGATTTGTATGTGTGTAATAATACATCATATTGTAAAACATTGCACTGCAAAATGTAGCAGTGTGTGTAGTTTAGTTTGGCTGCTTTACCGCATGCTGTGAGAATGTGGAATTGTTAACCCAGTACCAGCAGCAAAGGCAAGCTGTGAGCTGAGTGTATTGTATCATGAGTCATGTGCTGTCTACCTTATGTGTAATGTTGCATGGATTTTGTTCACAAAAAGTTGATGCCCTTTCATCCTGCTTCTCTGCTAATTTAGGGAGGGCAAGTACATTCCTCTACCCCAGAGGGCAAGAGAGCGAGAGATGGGGGGATCCAGAGCTGATAGAGAAAGGGGCGGAAACTCGTCTACGCTTCCTAGTCGAACAAACAGGCCTGGCCCCTCCAGCTCCTCCCCCAGGCCCCCTCTTCCCTCCGGCAGTGGGACGCCTACCCCACCTTCCGACAGAAACAGTCCACTATCAATCAGAGGAGGGTACTCTCCTCATCAGTCACAGTGTAGTCCACCTGCACAGCCCCGCCCTTCAGATCCTGGCCATGCCAGTCCACCAGGCCCACACACACTCTCCCACTCACTCTCACACCCACAGTCTCTCTCTGACTCTGCACGACCCATAAATGGAGGTAAGCTTTTTTGTATATATGGTTTGAATGTCATATTTTGTTGCAGATTATTTTTCATTGCTTAGCAGTTTTCTCATTTTCAACACTACACTTTTTAGCGCCCATAAAGACTCACAATAGTATTGAATTTTTTAACGATACACTGTGCCAGTCCTGTTTAGCATAAACTAAAGTTTTCTTGGTGCAACCTTCTGTAAAATCTATCTTCTGTAAAACAGTGTCATCCAGAACGTCTCCCAAATCTCATAGACAAGCACAAACGAGAAGCTTACGGGCATCCAACTCCCACTCTACACCAACAGGTGAAAACACATAAATACAGGTTGATTTATTTTAGAGAATTAATTTAGTCATTCACTGTATATGTACTAACATTGTCAACACTTTTTTTTTTTTACCTCCTCTCTTCCTGTTTTTTCCTCTCTTCAGTCTCTCATTCCCCCAAGCCTGACACATCCTCCCAGGACCCCTTACCTGCTGCTCCTACATTTCTAGACAACTCTTCAGCGACCTCAAAGGCCTCAGCATTTGCTGCCCCTTCCTTCACTGCAGATGGTGAGCAGCACAGTTTATTCTTACAATAATTTTGCTTTTAATAATTTGTGACTATAATTATTTGCCCATCTGTCTCTCTTTCTGCCTTTCATTCTTTCTCTCATTGGTTCAGTGAATGAGATCTTGTCTAAGGAAAGGTCAGAGAACCCCATCGTCCCTCAGGAAGGCAAAAGCATCAAAAGTATTTTTCAATTCCCACGTCTACATATGAACATGTATCTTATTTTCTGTTTTGAAAATATTAGCCTTGTGTATCTGTCCTGAATCTTATTTTTGGTTTGATCCGCAGCTGCCTCAGTTCAGCACAGATCACATCTAGAGGAGCTTCGTAAGTTTGGCAAAGAGTTCATCGTGAGTGTCCACATGGTAATTTTAACAAGAATATTTTATTTAAACCTTTGACAATCCATGAAATTTAAACTTTCTTGGACTTCATCTGTCTTTCAGCTCCAGCCTAGCTCCCCTTCCAGCGCCAGCACTTCAGCAACACCCAGCAACCCTGCTCAACCAAACCCTGCTCACAGCACACAGACAGACCCTGCCCCCCTTACAGAACCCAAAACTGCCTCACCCACCACTCCTGCTCAGGAGCTTCCATCAAATGAGATGGGAAGAGAAACGAGTGCAGGACGTGCCACTCCATCCACCCCGCCAAATGTTACACCCTCTGCTACACCTGTTACCACTCCTGGCAGTGCTCCACAGTCTTCTGTTGTAGATGGGCAAACAGCTGTATCTCCTCAGCCTGCAAGGACCCCGGGTAGAGAGGATGGCAGACCGGAGGCTGCAGAGAGAGTGGAAGGCGTGACTGAGTGAGTAGAGAACAAAGGTGTTATTAGGAAATGCTCTGGTGGATAAAATTACTGTAACCACTGCCTTTCTTTCCATTTGTTGTTGTATTGTACTTTGTGCCTTTTTATAACTTTTCTTTTTCTTCAGTCAAGTAAAGAAGTCTACATTAAATCCCAACGCCAAAGAGTTCAATCCCACCAAGGCCCCTCTCACTGTAGTGAGTGCATTCAGCTAACACTTTTTAAGAACGATTCATATAGGGATACACAAATACAATGAATTTGAACTTTACGAGTTATTAAAGTAATTTATAATGTACTTAATGTATTCAAGTTATACTAGCTTATGTTTTATTTGGTGTACAGGTAAAGCCATCTGCAACTCCCACGCCCCCTCGGCCTACGCCTCCGAGCCCCTCTGTGGTGCTCCAGCCTTCTGCGGGCCAGGGAGCTATCTACAGTCCCCAGTACCCGAGCTACGTCTCACCCATACTGTTACAGGGCCATTCTGTTCAGGTAATCTCACTTGTCTGAATGCGTGTTTGTGTTTCCATCCAAATAAAAAAAAAGTCCTTTGTTTTTGTGCATGCTGGATACTAAGATTTTATAATTGCTTTGTTTAAATCTCTAATTACCAGGCCCCTCAAATGTACCAGTATGCAATGTCTACTGTGAGCCAGGGCAAATATGCCAGAGCTAAAGGTAAGTAAATATCTTATCACAGATTACTAAATCATTCTGAATTCTATTAGGGGGGCTAAAACTGCACACACACACACACACACACACGTATATCATAGAGTAGAGGTTTGCATTTTCCCCCAAATTTAGCTTTCACATTTATTTTTTTTTCTTGGCGAAAATGAAGTCTTCTTTAATGTTGAATAGGGAAGGTTTTTCATTTATATTTTATAATAAGCGAGATCTAAGCGCATGGTTCTACACAATGACTGCTTCACTCTCATAGGTTCGGTTGTGACTCAACGTCCAGATCACAGCTCATCAGCGCCTCCGATGATCCAGGCAGCAGCATCTGCAGCAGGTCCTCCTCTAGTTGCTTCTCCGTACCCTCAGCCCTACCTACAATACAGCCAGGTCATCCCTGCCATGCCCCACTACCCTGGACAGGTACTTGGGTACCCTACAGTTTATGCAAACATACATACACTTATACAGTGAGTTTGAACTCATCTGTTACACAGGCTGTGGTCAGAGCTTGTTACACAGTAATTATTGTGTAATGGGTGTGTCTGATGATGCTTCTGGTGACTTCTGTTTCTTTTTGCTAGCCGGTGTACTCCATGCTGCAGGGTGGTGCACGGATGCTAAGTTCTGGTGGTCACCCCCAGACGCTTGGCCCTCCTGGCCCTCAGTATCCTGGACAGACAGAGGGGCCCCCAGGGGCCCAGCAGGGCATGTATGGTATGTATAAATACCATTACTTGCAGTGGAATGGCTATTAAAACTTTTGCTGTCCAAGTTCAGATAAACAATCCAAAAGCATACAATGCATACATGTATTAATGTGTTACAAAATAGCTGATATATGTTGATCTTTCCATTCCAGCTCCGCAGTCTTTTTCTCATCACTCAGGCTCCATGCATCCGCCGCAGCCCTCCAGCACCCCCACTGGCAGCCAGCCACCTCCACAGCACCCTGCCCCCAGCCCCGGACAGGTATAGCCACTTGCCAATTAAACGAACTGCCAACATTTGGTACAATTGAGTTTATACACAAGTTTTTTGTTATGATAATGCAGCCATTTTCCCCACGTAAGTCATCTAGTATAGATGTCAGTGTCAAGTCTCAGGTCTGTGTTTTTTTGTAGGTCAGTGACAAATTGTGCAAACTTTTTTTTTTTTTTTTTAAATGTATAAAAATGGGTTTCAGATAAATGTAATTGGATGTGCCTGTCTGTTCAAAATATGTTCACCATATGCCTGAAATTGATCTGATCTTATCAACTTTGATGTGAAATTCTTTATTTATTATTGGATTAATTAAATTAAAATTAAGATGGGACTGAATTTCGGTGAGAATTATGGTTATACCCCTCCCCCCCCCCTTCACCCTCCCTCTAGTCTGGTCAGTCGGGTCCCCAGCCTCAGGCTCTGTACCATTCAGGTCCACTGTCGGCACCCACACCCCCTAACATGGCTCCAGGCCACAGTTCACCGCAGGCCACCTACCCTCTTCAGAGCTACAGCCTGCCAGGCCATCAGCCATTGCCCCACCCTTACTCCTCCATCGGACAGCTTACACAGGTACTGCACTGTCGTACGTGTGTGTGTACGTGTGTGTGTACGTGTGTGTGTACGTGTGTGTGTACGTGTGTGTGTACGTGCGTGCGCATGTATGTATGTGTGTGTATATATATGCAATATACATCCACAAAGAACTGTGACAATACTGATCAGTCCTAACAATATTGATTCCCTTGTTATAATGGCACCTGTCAAAGGATGGCATATATTCGGCAGTAACTGATTACTCAGTTCTGGGCAAATGTATCAAACAAACTTCGACACAGACTAAATGGTGATGACTAGATGACCGGGTCAGAGGATCTCCAAAACAGCCTGATCGCAATTCCATCATGCAGCCCTAACAGATACTAACTATTATGATTATACTGGAATTAAAAAGCTTAAGGCTTGTAAATATATGCTGCCCTGCCTACACATTGTATGTATAGAAACATTCTATGTATGCAGAAACTGCATTGCTCCAGGGGGACTTTCCCCTGTAGTTAGGGAATGGAAGTCGCTGTGGATAAGTGTTTGCTAAATGCCGTAATTGCTAAATGCCTGCATGAGAGAGAGATGTTTACTATTTATTCCTTTTCAAGCACTTGTTCAGTGCAATAAAACTTTTGACAAGCACCTCTGGATACTTTAAATACCTTTTTGGATGCTTGGAAAATATGTTGTGAAAAAGATAGTTTTGTCAAAATGTCTGGGTGTGAAAAAGCAACTTTAGTCAGATGTAGTAATTCATTTAATCCTGTCGTATGTGGTAAAAATAAAGTCATACAAAAAAAATACTGTATACAGTATAACGTGAAAAATACCTTGATGAAAATGTTTAGTCATACC
Organism: Brachypetersius gabonensis; assembly: GCA_037577145.1. NCBI lineage: Eukaryota > Metazoa > Chordata > Actinopteri > Characiformes > Alestidae > Brachypetersius > Brachypetersius gabonensis. The sequence goes on from JBBJLR010000029.1 coordinate 7,847,312, forward strand.
GCGCAGCCCTAATATTAATATTTTAAACTATATTTTGCAGCCCTAGTACCTACTTAAGTGTGCAGTGTAATGCTCTGGACAATGTTCTGCTGGAAAACCTTTGGTCCTGGTATTTAGTGTTCTGTCTAATAATCCATAGTAAGTGATCTTAATGTGTGGGCTGTTAAACATATAATAACATTCATTCAACATTAATAAATTAGTATATGGGAAGTGAACGTTATTTTGTCTCTTACATGAAATAATTGTGGTAGAAAAAAAGGCAGAGGAGGATGTGAGAATGAATAGGTTCAGGCTGACTCCCACAGAGTGAGCTTTAGGTTCTTTAAGTACTTTAGGTTCTTAATGCTCATTTTACACTTAACAGCCCATATCAGCTAAATCAGCTAAATTCAGTAAAAAGTAATTTAACATCCCCTCACTGCTTTCTCATAGTAGTTTAATTGAGACACTTAAAGGGGTTCAGCTGTGCTTAATAGCTACAGGCCTCTAACCTTTCTCTCTCGCTCCATCCGACTCTTTCTTGTTCTCTCTTTCTCCTTCTCTTTCCTTTTTAGGCACATGTTCAAGGAGCACTTTCCGGTCCTCACCACTCTGGAGGTCATGGCCCTCCACCGATGATGCTGCTTCATCCTCCTCCCCCTCAGCAGGGTCCAGGTTCTGGACCGGGCCCCCAGCATCCCCCACACGGACCCCCACCACCACAGCAGGGAGCCCACCAGCACTACACCTACCTTGGGCACCCCTCAGGTGAGACATTACCATTATATGGTCTTATTTGTTTGGTAGTTCACAATATACCAAAGACACGAAAACTCAGAGGAACACTAAACCCACCTGTGGGTCATGTAAAGGACAGTCAATTATTATTAACAGTAGTTCATATTATTAAATATACGGTATTGTTAGTTTAAATAATTAATACTGTACTAGCATACACCCCACTGTAATGCCTGCACACTAAACTGAAGCAAGCAGTGTTTCTCTCACATAGGTTCAAACTTAATTTTGTTCCAAATAAGGGTTCAACATTTTATACATTTATTTTGAAAATAGCATATTTTGACTCCAGTATGGCAGCCAACATTACATCAGAACTTAGCGTTACACATTAATAGCATTGTGTTATCCTACTACATGTAACTAGCAGACTGATTTCGTTTTCTCTCATTCATTCCATGCCGATATTGGATAAACATGGCTTTTGAAATACAATCAGAAGAAATGGCTATAGGGGAAAGGGCTTGTAGGTAATTTCAGCTGATGTTTGAGTAAAAATTTTTGTAAATGTCCAGCCATTCATATGCTATTCTAATGCAGAACTCTCCTTTTAAACAGTTCAATTTAAAACGTTGAATGCCTTAAATATCAGCATACCTATCAAGTAGTTAGCCAGAGATTACATTAGAGCATCAGAGACTGGTATCAGAATCCAAAAAGTGGTATTTTTTTACACCCGTATTGAACATTGGTGGAACAAATTTGTGTTGTGGAGATTACTGGTTCAAAAATACTAAAATGTTTAATTTTGGTAACTTCTCAGCTGTGCAGGTGCAGCCCCACCCTTCCCAACAACTTTCACCCTTTCACCCTCCTGGAAACTGAGTGCAAAGACAGATGGACAGAATCAGGTTGCCCTGGTCTGGAGTGAGAGTTTCTCCTACTGATCCAGGCGTACACACACACACACACACACACACACACACACACACACACACACACACACACACACACACACACACACACACATGCATCCAGAAACAGATTTTTTTTTTTTGTCTTTTATTCTTATGCATTGGAAGGACTGAAACTTTGTTTGTTTAAGTTGGACGGGGGCACAGAGTGTGTCTAAAACAGAGGGAATGAGTGAATGAGTGAGAATGCGAGTGAGTGAATGTAAAAGAATGAAACTGCTTGAGCTGAGTGAGAGATGTTTTATAAAGATAGTATAATTTCTCCCTTCCTCCTCAACACCTTAATTAAATAAATAAAACTTAATTTAAAAAAAAAAAAAAAGGAAAATGTACAAAAATAAATAAAATTTCAAACTCTCCGATGTGGCGTTTTTCCGTCTTGCTTTCTTTCTAGTTTATTTTAGGCTGTATTTTGGCTGACAAAAAAGCAAAAACGAAAATCGGACTCTCCCATCCCAGATTCCCAGATTCCCGTTTTGCTTCTCTTTTTAGTTAGTCTATACACTATAATGATTTCAAAATGCGAAAAGTGCTCAAGCACTCAGTAAGATTTCTGGGTCTTTTGTGGGACTGGCAGTTTTTGACGTCATTACTATATTTTTGTACTGTACTTCTGTAAAGTGCAAAGTGACCATTCTGTCATACATGGACAGACCATAGCACACGGTGTGAACAGCATGAAATTCTTCCTCTGCGTTTAACCCATTCACCATGTGAAGCAGGAGGAAGCAAGGAACACAGCACCCTTGTGGGGATGGTAGCCAGTATCAATTTTTTTTTTTAAAAGTTCATTTGTACTTAATTGTAGATACTTTGAACTTTTAATGTGTATTTATGCAAAGAATTTAATGAAGCACTCATACTTTCGTCTTAAGGACATTTTCTTTGTACTGTGTACTCCGGGCTGACTGTTATGAATACGACATCTGATATCTGACACTGTTTCATTATTTTTCTTTCTTTGGCCCTAAAGCATTAATTTATCCATTGATGTTAGGTAGGTCCACTGTATTGAGGTGTAAAAGTTAACAAGCTACCTTCAAAATATTAACTCAATTTCTGATAGTACATTTACATGAAAATCTTATTTAAAGTGAAAGTTAAATTGTATCCTTGTTGCATTTTAAAGCTTAATTCAGTTTGTACCTAATTTGTTTCATGATCACGACTATTACACTTTCAAGCTAAATGTTCCTTTTCATACAGAGCTACCAAGCTCTACCTTTTCGAACTTGCTTGTAGGGAATGTTGTCTGCCAACCCTGGTATATCGGATCATGCTGAGTAATCGAGAGAAGGCCATATGATCTGAATCAACTGGACATTTTTCCCTCTGATTTATCATATTATTTACCAATATTTTGTTTTATAAAAACTCAGAAGACTTAAGTTTGCTGGTCCTTGATTCCTGGTTCCTCGTTCACCACTGAACAGTTCTGCCTTGGTACCTCCTCATGATGAACAGGTGACATCAGAACACTCAGAATGGTTGTTTACGTCTGTTTATTTAAACTCTGGTGGAGTTCCCCTTTTACAGAATCTGTGATGGAAAAACGACATTCTCCAGATGTGCAATAATGTCAAACCTCGTCTTTTCAGTATCGGCGGCGGTTGTTTTCCTTGGCCTGTGGTCTAACTTTTTCCAACACAGTTCTTTTTTCCAACACAGTTGTTCAGTCGACAACCACAACACTTTCATACCATGTTAATTAAAACCATTCTTCTCTAATTAAATTGCATAATTATGGAAATACATGTATATTGGCGTGCATAAAATTGTTTGACTTGGGAGACAGAGTTTTGGTGGGGGAAATTTATTTATCATACAAGCAGTTACAGAGCAAAAAAGCACTATTTCACATACAACAACCAATGAATTGCGGATTTCATTTCAATCATTGAATAAAACACCAGAAACTGTAGAAGACAGTCAAATAAGTCAGAAAATGTCATTTAAAAAAGTAATATTCTCAGGTATTGTCAGCATATCCTGTCAACAGGACCCAGAGGAAGAAAAATTCAGTTCGGAAGTCACGATGGATATATATATATATATATATATATATATATATATATACACACACACACACAGTGAGCCTCTAAATTATTCATACCCCAGAGAAATTTTCACTTAAAGTTGATTTTATTCAACCAGCAAGTCATATTTAGATGGGAAATGACAGGTGTATGCAAAAAC
>JBBJLR010000029.1:7851301-7862025 GCA_037577145.1 Brachypetersius gabonensis
GTTGGAAAACCATTTCAGGTGAAAACCTCTTGAAGCTCATCGAGAGAATGCCAAGAGTGTGCAAAGCAGTAATCAGATCAAAGGGTGGCTATTTTGCAGAAACTAGAATATAAAACATGTTTTCAGTTATTTCACCTTTTTTGATAAGTACATAACTCCACATGTCTGCATTCATAGTTTTGATGCCTTCAGTGAGAATCTATGATGTAAATAGTCATGGAAATAAAGAAAACACATTGTCCAAACTTTTGGCCTGTACTGTATATGTAAACTATACGTAAACTAAATGTAGACACAGGCAAGTTCACACTGAATTATTATACATATATATACAGAGGATATATAAACTGAACGACCATAAACTGATAACAGAGGGGCTTCAAAATGACAGGACACAGAAGATGCATTTAACATGAACAGCCATCACAGACAGTAAAGTGGAACCAAAGACTAAAGAAGACATTTGTGTCAGAAATAAGACTGTACCTTATTTGTGTAAATGGGTACGGATGTGATGGCTGAGGAGTCAATGACGCGTCTGCGTTTTGGAGGTGGCTGTGGACGGCTTTTGACACTAACTTCTCCATCACTGTCACTGTCAGATTCCTGGGGTTAGAGACAAAAGCCAAACAAAGATAACCTCACCATTAACATTTAGCATTAAATGTACAATTCATTTGTATCCAATTACAGGTAGTAACGAACTGTATTGATAAGATTCCAATCACAATATTTCTGAAATGTATTACGGCATAAAAATATATCTGTTTGCATTAATTGTATTAACAACCCCACACTGCTGCTCTATGCTGAAAAGAGCCTGACACTGCTTTGAATAGATGTGTTTGGAATCGTATGTCGTACTGTGTGTTAATGTTCTAATAATAATTTAAAGTGAAAAATTTAAATCAATACTGCAGTGAGTCAATATGGTCGTGTACTGCAGACAGGCGCTCTATGGACAAAAGTATTGGGATGCCAATTCATAGCATTTATGAGATCAGGTAATGGTGAACAAAAAGGCCTGGCTCACATTCTCTGTTCCATTTCATCCCTAAGGTGTTGGGGTGGGGTTGAGGTCAGGGCTTGGTGCAGGCCAGTGAAGTTCATCCACACCGAATTCATCCAACCATGTTGTATGGACCTCGTTTTTTGCTCCGAGACACGGTCATGCTTGAATAGAAATGGGCATTCCCCAAAACTGTATCCACAAAGTTGAAAGCATGGACTTGTCCAAAATGTCTTGCTATGCTTAATTTTATAGACCTGTAGCAATGGGTACGACTGAAACTTAAGAGGTGTGTCCCAATACTTTCGTTCACGCAGTGTTTTTGCCAGGGTTACTTTCACTTAGACACATGCTAGAAGAAGGGCGAAAAGAAACAAGCCTCATGTGATATCTGACTGATGTATTTTTTTATATATATAATTTTGTTTTAATGAGGTGTTGTTCAGGCACTCGTGCGGCAAACAGAAAAAAAAACGGACTAAAAACAGAACCACTGAACATAAGAGTTCACTGTAAAACACCAACTAAAGCGACTCTAATTATGGGTACAGTTAGGTGAACTGGAAACACTACAGAGAACGGAACACGTTTGGAAACACATTACAGCGTTGCAAACTAAAGACTGTTTGCCAGCTAAATAACCGGTTTAAATTAAGCCTGAGAGCTAGCTGGTTGATTTTCAGCCCTCGGACGTGTCACACCTGACCTGTGTGTACGTTCACGTTATCGAGCCTCGGTGCACTTATCACGCTAACAAGCGAGATAGAAGCCAAGCCAAGTAGCTAATAACAATAAGTACTGTACTGATTCCGGAACTGGTTATAAGACGTTGCGCTGTAAACGTAGAGATGAAAAACGTTACCATTTCAGCCATCTTTAGATCATCGCGTCACTGCTGACTCGTAACGTCAGGCTTCCCAGCCAATGGTCTTGAGGAACAAAGGGCACGCTCACAGTCGCGCGAAAGATCTTTTGTGTTAACACGCGCACACACGTCCCATCTGTTTTCTGTTCATTCTGATTATAAATACTTATAAAGTGTGAATTGTCCTAACAAAAAAAAGTTAAAAACACCCATCCCCCACATGCATTTTTTGTTTCTTGTACAGTACACACCGTAATTCGAACCATCCTTATGTATCTTGATTAAATGTACAGATGAGTAAGGCAACATAAAGCTACATTCAAACACATTGCTTCAGTGAAATTGTACAATTGTACAATGACCCGAAATCGTTCCAGTACTGAATTACCTACAAACCTGTAGCGTAGTACGACCAACAGCCTATAACCTTTATCAGTGCACTTAAATTCAATAATTAAAGGGAAAAACAAAACAAAACATACTTTCAATACTTAAAAAAATGATTTACTTTTTTACACAATTTACCTGTACTTAGTTCCTATTACCACCAGACACACAGGAATTTCATACAAAAACATACACACAAAACAACATCAGAGAAAACTAAAAGTGTCGTGCTGAACGAGAATGATGAAGGGCGTGCCAATTTATCACAATTTTTGGTTAATTCACAACTTATGGGACATCTACTGGACAAATATGTCATCTGATATACAGGAGTCCTTTGCAAATACAAACTAAGAAAAATTAGTACAGCTGAGGAAGCAAATTCCATCGCCTTTTGTTTTTCAGCTGGGCATGTCAGTGACGTATTCCAGTGTTCAGAGTCTTGATTCAAGATCCAATTTTGCAAAAGAGATGACCATAACTTGTCAATGAGTTCTACTGTTTCTCATTTCTTCTTGTTCTCTTTACAGGCCACCACATATCTCTGAGCTACATTGAGTGGTGGCGAGTAGCCGTCTGCATACGACGTGTCTTCAAACAGCACAGAGTAGTCGTCCTGGGGCTGCAATTAAAATGATACATGTTAAAATGTGAGCTACTGACCCATTAATAGATCATCTGTCATTCATCTTTGCATGAGTAACTTAAGAATGTCTTAAAATTGCCACTAAAACAATTTCTGCTTGTGTCTTTCTCCCAGTTTCTTGATCACTAATTCAGAGCATGTTTACCTTAGTTAAAGTTAAGTATACTAGGGTAAATTTTTGTTACTAGACAGTTTAAACTATTAACTCATGGTTAACATTGAGCCACTTAATTTCATGTGCTGAGTTTCAAAGTGTTTAAGCTGGAAATGGTTTTGTATGCCAAGCTAAATGCAAAACGCTATACATCTATCAGTTGTAATATAAAATCCACCTTTCTAATACAGTAAGTCCCCCTCATGCCAGATCTGACCCATCAAGACTCCACAACACTTCTGAAGATGTGCTGTAGTATGCGGTACCAAGACATTAGCAGCAGATTTTTTAAATCCTGTAAGTTGCCAGATGGAGCCTCCATTGATCAGACTAGTTCAGAATACATCACATCCCATCTAGCAGCTGCTAATGTCTTGGGGCCAGATACCACAGCACAACTTTAGAGTTCTGGTTAAGTCAATGGGAGTGTTTTGACCAGTCAGAGCTATTCTGGCAATGCAAGCAGAGTCTTGACAATATTAAGCAAGAGGTTTTATTGTTATGTCTGATTAGTGTATGGTAAGCATAGTTGACTAAAACAGCTAAAAGCTCAGACCTGTATGATTCTCATTCTCATGTTAGCTCAATTTGAATTCGGGTGTCAACTTTGGGGCAAATATATCCATAGAGGGTGTTTTAACAAAATTATCTGTTTCTCAGTACAGAAGCTGCAATTTTCTATAACTGCTCATGAAGCTGTAACATAAATAAAAATTAGGGGTGGTCATAGATTAATTTTTTAAATCTAGATTAATCTCACTGTAATCTTGGAATTAATCTAGATTAAAATGGCTCATTTGAATTCTGCTGAATTCTGTTGAAGCTACTGTAGGTAGCAGGTGTAAAAAAGGGATAACGAATGCTCATATTTTCTATTTTGGTTTCATTGAGTTTCACAAGCTGCGGCGTGTAGGCGGGAGGAGAAACTGGACCTGGTAGCTCCGCTCACCTGCTTTGGCTGTAAAAATATTCTGAGGGAAAAGATGTGGGTCAGAAAAAAAAAGAGTTTCTGAGGGAAAAGACGCAGGGGTATGGATGAGAATCGATAAGAAATTATTGATGTTGATGCCATTATCGATGAAAGTGTTACAGAATAAGCCTGTTGCCTTAAGAAAGTTTGCATTCTGGGTAATTGAGCCTCTAGGGAAGCTGGGAGATGTAGTGTTTCAGTGTGTGGTAGCGCGGGAGTGTTGAGTTTTACATGGCAGTCCTGTGAGTCACTGTCTTCACTCTTGTTTTTTTGGGGGGGAGAAAGTAAATAATTGCTCCCTTTCCAAGAGAGAAAAGAACAGACCCTAGTCCCGTAACTGTTTTATATTTGGACCCGCGCTGTGGTCGAGAGTAACAAGCCAAACACGCCTGGCTAGCAGCCGCTAATGCTTGCATTGTTTAGACCCAGCTCCCAACCCAACTTTGTGAATAGATTAACAGCGATATTTTTTTTTTTACTGCCCAATAAGAGTCTCACATTAATGCCGCATTTTAACGCCGATAATGGCCCACCACTAGTAAAAATATAACCACTGGCCTCAAACTCGGCTTCATCCACTTTATTTGAGCTCATTTGAATAATATCCTAAACTAGTTTCTGGATATTGATCGAATCTTAATTGTCTAGAAGTAGTCAGTGGAGCCTGTAAATAATAATGATAAAAAAGTACTTAATCAATCAGTCTGGGCAGGTTTAATCTGACCTTAAAGGTCCATTATTTGACTGTGGAATCATTGGATAAGGTGCTCATCTGCCAAGCAGAAGGTTCCAAGGTCAAGAGGTAGAATGTCCGTGGTGTGGAAAAAAAAGTTTTGAATTAAAAGCCAAACTAATTGTACTTTTAAAGGTTAGTCTTGAGGGTTGTGTTTTGATGAGACCCCTATGATCCTTACATGTGGCAATAATTTAATATCTCAACTTGTGCTTCCTGCACAGACAATTTCAACTCTGCCATATGCTTTTTTAGAGAAAACAGAAAAGCTGTTGATTCAAGACACATAGAACAGTGGCCTTATCTCTCTCTCACCCTGTGTGGGGGGGTATGAATGAGTGCTCTGTAGAAGCAGGTGGTTTGTGGGTAGAGGGCCAGCACCAGCTGGTCTTTGCTGAATAGGGCCTCGGGGTCCGTCTCTGGGTTTGCCTTCCACTGTGGCAGTGGAATGATCCTTCTCCGACTCAATGTGTGCCTCCTGGAGAAAGTAGGGAGGACAAGGAGAGAAGAACAAGAAGTCAGGAGGGAGAAAAACATGAAGAAAAAGGACTGGCAGTAAAAATGAAGTGCTCTAATAATTTATAATTTTTCTAAAAACTATAAAAAAGAGCTCTTCATATGTAACAATCTGAATGAAACATGTGGAAAAATGCCACTGACACTTATTTTACAAATAAAAATAATCGAGATTACAGATACTCACTCTTTTCCTTCTTCATCAATATCATCAACTTCATACCTGTGAAAAAGTAGCATACAGCCAAGCATGAAAAAGGCTCAGAATGCAATACCGTCTGGCAGTCTGTTTACATTTACATTTATGGCATTTAGCAGACGCTTTTATCCAAAGCGACTTCCATTCCCTGCCTACAGGGAACAGTCTCCCTGGAGCAACTTGGGGTTAAGGGTCTTGCTCTGGAACCCAGTGGTGGTCTGCTGAAGGTAGGATTCGAACCCATGACCTCTTGATCTGGAGGCAAGTATCCTACCCACTAAGCTACTGTTGCTCCCTAATTGGCATACAGAAACATTTAAAAACAATTTTCTACTGTTCACTCACAGTAGTTTTGCTATAGTGTACAAAAAATCCTGTGAAAGTGATTTTTTTTCTGCATTGAACCACTACTTTGATTTTAGAATTGTGGAATCAATTATAATGATATTCTCTGTTCAGTTAAATTCATAATCAAAGCAAGATGTGCATTCCTACATTAAATCGCTATACAGTAACAGGTCAGAACAAATGAAAATGGGCATAGTTACTTGTTGGTGGAGTGGCTGTAACTGACCACCTCAGCCAGGATCCATTGTTCATCTCCGTCCACAGCCTTCACTCGAGCAGCCACTTTATCCCCCTGCTTAGCAACATAATCACTGCTTGCAGGAATGGCCCCACACAAAGGCGGCGGACTGCGGGTGACAAACAACAGGAACGGGATTACACTTCACTTTCATCAGTGCTCTATCATAATGAGAAACAGCACAGGCAAATGATTGCTCAGCATGAGACCCTGTTTGATTACAAACAGCCAATTGAGAGAGAAAGAGAGAAGCTAGTACCTTTCACCAGGCTTGCCAATCCATAAAGGTAGAGTCATGGCAGACTGCTGGAGCAAAGTCATCAGAACGCCACGCCGCATGGTCTTCCGGGGTGGGTCACTGTCATTGTACACTCCAGCCATCCTCGCAGCTGAGAGAGGTTTAGGCCATGTGAAACAGGCATTCCCACAGATATTCTCTCTCATTCTCTCTCTCTCTCTCACACACACACACACACACACACACACACACACACACACACATCTAATGACTCACCAATACGTCTCTCCTCCAGTAGCGATTTAATTTCTGCAATCTTGTCAAGGGCATGCCGTAAAATGCTGTAGGACAAACATGGATAATTTTAAATCCTGCTACACACGTAATTGAATGGAATAGTACTCATGCTAACTTCTGAACAGTTTACACTGCCTCTTTAAACTAGAAGCTGTTAGAGCTAGTAAGAACGGATTTAACCAGAGATGGTACATCAAGAACATTGGAGCCACAACTGTTCCCCACTTCATACCACAAGATGGAGCTCCATCATAACAATAAGGTTTACTGTAGTTTCAAAAATAAAAGTGTTTGCACTGATCCAGAACTTTTATACAAGTGCATTTCCTTGTATTATATGTTTAATAATAATCTTATCTACAAGTTTACATCACGACTATCTGTACATATAATTGGTCAAAAGGAATAGAATGCCCAAAAAGGTCATGGCACAGAGGGGAAGGCATGTATTCTGGGCAATGGGATGGGATAGCGTCTTTGGAACTTTTGCCTCTCCTTTATATATATATATATTTTTTTTAGAAAAAAGGTTTTTTATATATATATAAAATATTAGTAAAAGGTCTAAGGCCTTAACCTAAATGCCCCGCCCAATCGCACAGTACACAAGGGAATTTTATACACATTATCTGGGATTTCACAGAAATATATGAATATTGGGTGTCTGTGTTTAACATTAGGTACCCTTCTATCCATACACTACTATCTGCATACACTACTATCATGCTATGAAAGTCCTATATGAAGTGATGTAATAAAGTGCCTTAACTATATAGTGTACTTATGTTGTGACTGGTGTACCCCAATCCTTTGCTATGTGTATGACTAGTCACTGTTAAATGTTTCATGTGGGGGTGGGATGGAAATGGGCAATTGTTATTTTTAAAGAAAGATTATGACAAAAGATGCCTCACACAGCATTGATTACAAAAGTTGAATGAAGACATAGGGTAGCTCTAATGAAGTACTTGCACATAATATATATATATATGAACAATGATCATGCATTGCTCAACTCCAGATACCTGCACTCAGCTTCTGCATCTGCTTTTGCTGTGGTGTAGAGACCACGAAGCTTTGTCCGATAGTATGGAGATGCTGTGGAGGGAAAAATAGATTTTTTGAGTCGGTACTGAAAACGGATAGATGGATGATAGTTTTAGTTGAAATCAAAAAGAGTGATGCTACTAGAACAGGTAAACTGACTTTTGTTTTCTGTCTGCATCCTTTCATGTGTCTTCTGAATGTTGAGGAGGTTGTGTTCACTGCGTGAACGCTCCTCCTTTCCATCAGAGGAAGAAAGAGAGGGCGAAATAATGAGCCAAGGCACCACTGGACAACCAGTTCCATTGAAGATGTCACAGAACCTACCAGTCTCAGCTGGAGTGAGGTTTAAAAACACAAAAAAGAAAGCATACCTGAGTTTGCTTTATTAGTTGATGGAGCTCAGTTAGCAGCTCAGCAATCTTGGTATCTGCAGACACCAAAGCCATGGATCCTGAAAAGAGTGAAAACAAATCTCTCATTACAAGTTTTCCACACAGCACATAAATAATTTAGAAGTAAAGCAACTTATCTAATTTTACAGGGTCCAAAATGCACAGCTAAGCCAATGTTTAGTTGAACTGTTCAAAGAAAGACTAAATGCACTAAAATGAATGCATTGAAATGCATGAAAATGAACAGTGTTGTGATTTTCACAACATATTTCATGCTCTGTGCTTTTGACCTCCATCCTCTCAAAGCTCAGAGCTGCTCTGTCTCTGAACACTGCAGCCTGGCTAACATTAGCTTTAGCTTCAACGAGACAAACATGGAATTTCACTTCTAAACGTAGCCATTACGCTTTACAATGAGATACCAAAACATTTGTTCAGTAATTACGAGTCTTCCGTAATCAAAAATAAATCATTTTACAAATACGCGCAGACCCAGCTGACCTTTTCTTGAGGTTTGTTTTCGTCTCCAGTTGCTTCTTTAGCTAGCTCAGGCCTTCTACAGAAACCGCGAAAGGACAAAAAGGGCTCAGACGTCTCCACTCCCCAAACCCCAAAACGTGAAAACACTAGATGAGTCAAAGGGAATTTCTATAGAAATAAAATTCAAATAAAATAAATTTATCTTATCTACTATGTGCAGTTTACTAAATGGGTGTTGCATTACTATTGGACTATATGCAACAGTCTTATCAGGTAAATATCACTACTTATGTCAACATTAGTTTGATACTTCTGATCTCTACTACATGCAGCAACATACTCATTACTATCTGTGTTGCTATTTATTTATTTACATTTAATGCATTTAGAGGACATTTTTGTCCAAAGCGACTTCCATCCCCTAACTACAGGGAATAACATAGTTAGTGCTGAATGTAGTACTAGAATAACTTGGGGTTAAGGTTCTTGCTTAGGAGCCCAGTGGTGGAGTGCTGAAGGTAGGATTCAAAGCCGTAACCTCTTGGTCCAGAGGCAAGTAGCCTACCCTTTTGGCCAACACCACCACACCTATTGTATTTAGAGCCAGCAATTTGGATGTTTTTTTCTACAGATTTTTATTTTAATTGGTCAATTATTTTATTATCAGTCTAATAAAAAGTTGGGTTTCAATTTAAGAGATGTTTCGTATTTTTAACAAAATAATCCTGAATACGGAGTCCTAGTGTTTGTTAGCAACGTTGGTCTCATCCAGCATGAAACTAATTGCCTTATTGTCCTAATTGATAGTCCTCTTGTGTATATATAAGATGTTGTACATCTTGCAACAGTGCAACAATATTATTTTACAATAAAATGATTACTAAATATTATACCTATTACAAAATATAACCGCTGCACATTTGTTTTCTTATGTAACAGAAAGCACAAGTAACAAGGTCACTTGCTGAAATAAAGGTTGAGTTTATATTAAATCAGTCAAACCAGATTATTCACTGTTTATGGGAGCCTTCATGATTTGGGGCAGGTTTGAGGAAATCATCACCAGCGTCAATGTCATGATTATATGACAATGAAGATAAATGATGTAATGATAACACTCAGACTAGCTTACAAACTCTGTATATCAAAGATTTTTTTTTCATAGTTTCTTGTTCATTTGCAATAAGAAATAATGCATATGTACCATGCATAAACCAGGGTCCTGTTCTCTGTGCTGGCAATCCCACCACATTACACCAGTAAGAGTCACTGGAAAAAACTCAGAATTTTACATTCACTTATATGTGCAACTTGATAAAAATTCTCAGGATGAGAATATCGCCCATATGCATGAATGCACTGAATACACTGAATTTCTCTGTATTGTTCTCTGCATTGTTCTTGTCTAGGTCTCAAGTTAGTCCCCTTTGGGTTTCCATATCAAACTAAGAGATGTTTGCACTTTGTCTGTAAAACTTCCCAGCCTATTCTCAGTTTATGTAACATAAACTGGATTAAGTAGATTATACTTAGATGTATTTTCCCAATCTGATTTGGTACTGTACAAGTCCAAAGTCTTATTGCTAGATAAAGTCAAAGTTAACTTTTAACAGGGTCACTTCAGAACAGGGTGGTACTAAAAAGGCAGATGTTCTTCAGCATAAATGGACCATCGCTTGCTAAAGAATTATTGCAAGCTCAGCTAATAATCCAAATATTTACTGTACAGAGCACTCCCCTCTCACATGACAGCACTATTTGAACCAAAAAAAAAAACAGCTCATGAGGAAACAATGAGAGACAGAAAGAGAAAGCATATGGGCAAAATGTGTTGGATGTTAGAGAAAGAAAATGCATGAAGAATTTGTAGAAAAAAAAGTGATGGTTTCAGCCAGCAGGAAACCCTTAACTGTAGTTGTTGGAATGCTGTTAGAGAAGAGCAAAAAATAACTGGATTCCAAAACAGCAAATGGTGTGTGTGTGTTTGTGTGGGTGTGTGTGAGCATGCGCTTGTGTGTACGTGACTGCTGAGACATTGTACAGCTTGTTCTTCTTGCATACTTTGCCTTGTTTGTGAATGAAAGCAGAATATGCCAGGTCAAATCTGATTCTGCCTTTCAAATGGCACAAAACAAACACACACACACACACACACACACACACACACACACACACACACACACACACACACACACACACACACAC
>JBBJLR010000029.1:7862125-7875467 GCA_037577145.1 Brachypetersius gabonensis
ACACACACACACACACACACACACACACACACACACACACACACACACACACACACACACACACACACACTGCCACAGTCGACTGCAGTGGGAGCAGGTTCACTTGGACCATTATAACACAACAGCCAGACAGCAAGGACATAGAGATAACCACTGTAATAGTCAAGCTACTTATGATATGTCAGCTGCTGATGGGTAAAGCGATATTCCACTAATATTGCAGATTTTATCTGTAGGAGACTCTGTATAGATATACCAGTGTTTTTCAGAGTATTTTCAGTGTTCGCTGAGATTTGTTTAATACCAAAGTCCATAAATGAGGATTTGTTCAATAAACAAAGCACATTTGAATGTAATTTCATATGAAATGCTCTATCCCCTATTTATTACAGGTTTTATTTGTCAAAATATCATTCAACTAAAGGGATACAATGCAAAGCCCATTGTTAACCTCAGTGAGAGTTCTTTATTGCACAGCCATAAGTCAAAATAGAACGGCTGTACCATCTCTTTGAAGAATCGTGACATTGCAGATATTTTATGGCTAAATGCCAGATGACCACAGCAGTGCAGAAACTCAACAGTGTTAAAGGGCTCATATCATGGAAAAACATACTGTTCACTCCCTGGGCAATGCAGTGCCTATGGAGAAGCTGCAGAACCAGGCTGTGTTGATTTCATAGTTTAAACAGCCTGCAGCGGTTTAACACAGCTCTTTAACACTTAAGTTTTCAGCCAGTGTTTCAGCCATAACACAGGAAAGTTAATCAGAAACAGGGCTTATCTCCATACCACAGTCCTAAAAGCTCAAAACCCTGTTTTGGAAAGTTTGGAAGGAAGTTTGGCAAATGGTCATGTAAACCTTCATTACGATGGTTTCTGGTGTATAAAGCCATGCATGTTGTATAGTTGGGCCTGGGGGGAGGAGTATAAGATAATGAAAGAAATGGGTCCTTTAAAGCATATGTAAGTTGCAGTGTGTTGAAAATGGACTGCTGTCATAATCACAACTCACATAAATACTTTTTTAGCCAAACAGATGGAAACAGACCAAAACAATAGACATGACAGGTAAAGAATCCAAAGCAATTGTGAGGATTACATTTCACTAGGACCCTTATGTCTGTTCCATTTCATAAATGCCTTGTAGTTTCCTTTCTTTTGTTGCTGACTGATTTCTGCAATAAAAGCCACTCTGGGAAATAACCCATTTCATTTCACCCCCAGATTGCTGCTGGCTTCCCACAGCCAAAAGCTACATATTGCACCCAGAAATGTGGAGAGGTTTCATTTTAAAGATGTGTAATGCTTCTTTCAAAGAGTGCCGTAACCACAGTGGCCTAAGACGATAAGAGCAGACTTGATACTGGACCTGAAAAAAGGCATTAAAATCCTGTGCGGTGTGCTAATTGCTAATTTGGTTAGCACCGTGTATCCTAATCTCATTAGGCATTCCGGGACCTCTACTCTCACTGTTTCTGCCATAGTGACAAGTTGCCTGTCACTGCCACGGAGACAAATCTGATGCCTGTCAAACTGAGGATGACAGACAGCCAGACCCATTTGTGTGTGTGTATGTTTGAGTATGTTTCTGTGATTGGTCCTTAAGGCTAGTTAGGGCTAATTTGGCTCCCAGTTCAGCTGCATGTGTGACTGTGAGTGCCCTTCCTGTCCCCCTGCTCCATTTTCTCCCCCTGTCCCTTCTTTTCATTCTCTCCCCCCATCACTTCAGTTCTTCCCTCATCTGTTATTCTTCTCATCTCTGTCTCTCAAGCCTCATGAGCTGTGACAGTTAAAGGGACCACATTACGGAAAACTGAAAGGTGATTAAATAAGTAAAAATAGCATTAAACCGAGTTTCAAAACCAATCAGTCTTTCAACCTCTTCACAAGTCAATTCTGGCCATCTTCAATAGTCCTCTCAGAGTCAGATCCTTGGGTGCCTTGGGTGTTACTGCAGTCATAGGATGTAAATGGGGATTTGGGTGAAAGGGACAGCTATGGTGGCCAGAAAAAAAACCGTGTTGCTCTGGGCTTGTGCGAATTAAATGCTTTCTACCTATACAGCCTGCTGTTCTGATACAGCAGCTTTAATACGGGCCACATGCGGCATTTATTTGCTCCCCACATGGCGCTTTGGAATCAAGGCACAGATGTGGTTGCTGGAGCTCAGCCAGTTAACGGCCATGAGAAGGAACCTTTCGACCACAACGGCCAGAACTGACCTACAGCTTATTACGAATTCAGCAACTGAGCCATTACCGTCACCCAGATGCAAATTTTAACTACAAGACCCTCCCCCCACAGATAGTAAAATTATTCTGGTCCATATGAGTGTCACATACAACGCAAGCGAACAACAAAGCCAGGTCACATACAGCATGGAATGGTGACGCAGAACAGGGCCAGATTAAAATGCCAAACTCATTTACCCCACTGCTCAACCACAGCAACAAAATCTGGAATGTTCCATTGTAAAAACTCGAAGTCAGGTTTATAGATAGTCAGTGGTTTTCTTAACACACCACAGCGCACAGTGTGAACATTGTGTAATTCTTTATTTGCATTTAACCCATTCACCAAGTGAAGCAGTGGGTGGGGGGTGGTATTTGCTTGAGGGTACATCAGTGGTGCCACTAGAAATCCGCAACCTTCCGACTGCAGGGGCAACTCCCTAACCACTGGGCCACCAGCTGCCCTTTCTACCTTGGCACATGATTTTGTTTTTTAAACATTCATGTTTTTGTTTTGTTTTAACAGAATTATTAAGTGTTATAAATCCCCAGATCCCCAACTAATGAGATTAAGAACACTTCATTAAAGTATATTGGGTAATTATCCCCCACATGCACAAAAATGGCTTATTTTTATCGAAAGTGCGAACAAAAAAAAATTCACAAACCTAAAAAACACATTATTTGAAGTTACTTTCGACTCATAAGCAGTTTGCAAGTGTTAGTGCTGTCATATCTCTTCCTGAAAGGGCCCACATCTGTTTTGGGGCAACTAAGCATTTTTTTAATGCAGGACACTTGGCTCAGATGCAGTTTGCTGGTGTTGTTACCATGCCTCTGCCAGCAGGTGCCCACATCTGTTTTAGGACATGTAGGCCAGATAAGCAAGTACTTTTGGCTCACATACAGTTTGCCAGTACTGACAGCAGTGAGTCAGCAGTGCCATATATAATACACCCAAAGCATAAATGTGTGTGTTTTTAGGGCATTTTAGGGACATGCTATGTGTTGTGGAAAGATAAATTAGTCCAGATCTGAAGAACTGGTAGAACTAGAGCTGACTGTTGCACAATGCTCTGAATATTTTGACACTGGGTTTGAATCCCACTGGTGGTCCTATTGTACTATCTAGGGACCAGCCATGCGTAATACTAATCAAAGGTTTAAATTGGTTGTTCTGTAATATCACAAAAAAACAGGTGTTCCAGCCTGGGCTGCTTTTAGAATGAGGTTAAGAACAGAGCTCATTTGCATATATCATTACTTATTTTGCCAGATTGGACCTTAAGTGGCCAGACAAATCCTCCAGGGAATTTCACATTCTTTTGGAAAATTCTCTGGAAATGAGACTTGTGGATGATCTTCATGATAAAGTCAAAAGTATGCTCTCTCTCTCTTTCTTTTCTCTCTCTTTATGGTTTTCTTCTCCGTATCCATGCCCATTTGTTGCTTTGTTCTGGCTCACTAACTCCCAAGGGCGATACCTCACAGTAAGTTCAGCTATTTTCTTGGGTTGCAGAGGAAGCGGAAAACAAAAAGATTAGGCCAAGCTGGTGAACTTTAATTACACCGATTTTGTGCGCCTGCTTTAGCATGCAGCTCACACCAAGGTTTGTGGAACAGGTTGAAGGTTTTCTACTGCGATGGGTGTTGTGGCAATAAGGTTCCAGCTCGCAGCGGCGTTTTGGACAAGGCAGGTCAAACATCTCATTTCAGGTGACATGAGCACATCTGGGAGGCGGTACATAAACACACATCCTGCCTCAAAAAAATGAATAAGGCACATCCTAGAAAAGAAAAACCAACACAGCACATTAACTAGATAAATACCGAAATGTGTTTAGGCATCTCTGTCAATTACCATCAATGATATCTTAACTTTCTGTGGGGTCTGTGCTTAAATTAAGATAAAACTTCTGTGTCCTTTTATAATCTACATTGTATTTATGTTTTCATCTTCTCAACATTAATTTCTGGCTGAGACAGCAGGCTTCTGGCAATGCGTCATGCTTGGACATCTTTATTCCTCTTTCTCAGGAAGATAAGCGCTGGATTAAGTTACATATCTAGCGCAGACTGTCCTCTGAGTTTACGCTAGCTGTTCATGGCATCCGCCACAAACATTTAAGTTGTTCTATGCTGCAGTTTTTGTCCCTAGCACATTTACATATGCATAAAAGTGTGAAGATTAAATGTTTTCTAGCTTCTTTTCTCATTACTTACTGTGGACCTTTCCCCCATTCAGCTCTATGACGGTGCGTAAAGGAAAGAAACTCACCATCTCCATACAGGAACACATGGCCATAGACGTCTGCCCGGGCCCAATCCGACCAATCAGACAAATCTCAGCCTACTTCCCCCGCCTCTCCCCAACCGGTGAACCCCTCTCCCCAAACCCTGCTGCCTCTGCTCTCAGCCCTGGCGGCGGGACCTCTGGAGTGGGGAGTGGTGCACTCCTCTCCCCTCTGCAAGCAGGGGCAAGGGGAGGGGGTGGGACTCTGTCTGCCTCAAGTAGTGTGGAAACATCAGTGGACATCCACAGTTCTGACAGCGACGACTGCAGTAAGTGTAGCCCTCATCCCATAACCAGCTATTAAGGTTCTATAATGAAAATTATTTTTTTTCTGAAAGAATGATTGATATGCTATGTTATATCTGTTAAAGTTTTGTGGCTTACTGTTCATTCATATATGAAAACTAAGCTGCAAAAGAAATTAATGAGGTCACAGTCATGAAGATACTTACATAGCATTGTCCTTTTAGCGTACAGGAGTTTTGTTCACCAATCCATGCTGAAATAAGGAGTGTTCAGCCAGTCCTTGTGAACTTGTTTTACACATTTCCCCATTTAAGTTCACTCAAATGCCTGAAAAGCTGCTAAATGCAAGCAAGACAGTTTAGTCCAGGGATCAAAAAATGCTACAAACAGTAATGTGTAGTTGCTGTTGTTTTATTAAAAAACAAGATAAACAGGCTATCAACAGGGTCCGAGCACAATGTGCAAACAGGTCCAAGTAGTGAGAGATTGAATGATTTGATCACGTCAACAAGGTTCATTAGAATTTTATAAGTGTTAAACAGCATACATTTTGATAGACCAATCCATGTTAGAGGAAAACACGATGCAGCTTTTTGTTATGAAACCTTATGGCTCTTTTTATGATGTTTGAACGGGAGCAAATAGCATCTATATGCCATTATGAGTCTAAAACGTTAATTAAGATTGGCCATTCGCACAGGTATGTATTGGCTTCCAGATTTTAGCTGCTGGCATGCCTTTTGTTGAGCAAGCGCAATTGAAACTTTGAGGATGTGAGGAAATGTGAGCAAACGTATGAACATGTCAAATTTTTTAAAATGTAGCTTCAGCAGTTCTTGAGATATTGAAAAGAAATTTCACAAAATTTGCTCCGCATCCAAAGCATCAGTTTGGTTTGAAATATAGTAAATAGGGAAAAAATTGAAAAGTGAAACACTATGTGAGAGCAATGGTCATAATAAAATAGTAATTGTGTGTGTGAAGGACTTTGGACACCATACTAGATCCAATAACACTAGGAAACACTCCCTTTGGAAGATATTATGCAAACACGTGTAGTATTCTGCTCTCTTTAAGCTTCCAGTTTCGGTTTTTATGGAGGACGCTTCTAGTTCTGTGATATTCTTGAGCAGTTACTGTATTGTGATGGCCATTGAAAAATGTATTTCATGGTGGATTTTGAGGTATGTTTAAATCATGTCCTGTTGTAGAAGCCAGGCTCTTTTCAGCTTCAGTTCCTTTAGTAGCGGCCATGTCTAATTTGCTTCCAGAATTTGCTGATATTCTGTAAAGTCTATTCTTCCACTGGCTGCTACATCAAATGCTGCTCCTTTTTCTCTCCAAACATTTCTTCATTTCCATTTTCACTTCATCAGTCTACAACACCTGTTAAACGCCTCCGTGTTGCTTTAGATACTTCAGACATTCGATTTCGTGATGAGACTGCAGGTGAGGTTTGACTCTTTCCTGCAGATTATGTCTGTGCAAACAATATTGCATAGTTGATCGGTCACCACCATCATTCCACTGTCATTTCTTATTGACATTTTTGATGATAGGAACTGTGGGCTAAAAGGGATTTAATGTAGGCAGCATTTTATTTTCACATCCTCAGCTGGCTGCTTCGAGGTTGTTGACTGTAAGCACAAAGTTTGTAGAGTCAATGAATTGATCACACTCTGGATCTGTGTCATTAACTCACAATTTATAATGACAGTGCTTGAGCTGCCTAACCAATCCTAAGATTTGAGACTGTACAACTGGATAGGTGTCCACACTTCTTCACATGGCACAGCTACTACTTTCTTATTGTTTAATTATTGAATGCAATCATTTAAAATGTATAAAAAAATAACATAACTTTACATTAATATTTTCAGGACAATACTAATTTTAAAAATAGTTTCCTGAGAGAATCAGTATCAATTCAATTCAATTTTATTTATTTGGTGCTTCTAACAAGCAAGTTGTCACGAAGCAGCTTTACAGAGTCCAGGTCTGACCCCCTAGTGAGCCAAAGGCGACAGAGGCGAGGAAAAACTTCCTTAGCCGGTGGAAGAAGCCTTGGGACGAACCAAGACTCGTCCTCCTCAGGTCGAGAAAGGAACGAGAATCTTTATGGGGATAAATAACAAGAGAAGGCCTCCACAAACAAGATTATTGACAGATGTATGTCTTCACTTCAAATAATAAAATTTTTCACAGCTGTATATATAGTTTTTTGGTATTGAGGGATATCATTGCTTCATGTCAACAGATGTTTCATGGACTGAATGTATCAATTACCAAGGAACATCAAATGCATACTATTGGGAAATCAACAATTTGGTGACAACACAATTCTCTGACATTATAAGTTCATGAGGACCATCTGAGAACATCATAACTGCAGATGCTCTACAGAGTTATTGATGCAGAGGATGTAGGGAAAGCAATTACACATCATGTTTGCTGCTTGGAAGCAAATGTACAGTTTCATCACAGCCACTCAAAGGATCTAAACATCTAAACGGAGTGTTTGAAGTCCATTCCCCCAAGTTAGAGGATTTAACAGCCCCAACTGCATAATGCAGGCAGCCAATCAGAAGAGGTATCCCATAAAAAATCCTAAAACTGATTGCCATTGTACAACTAACTTCTGTTACTATTATAGACTGTTCATTGCTAGTATGCTGATACTGTAAGAATCTAGTTTTGTTTAATTTTCCTAACATCTAGGCAGATGGTAGGCAAAACAGTCTCAATCACTTCTCCATTTATATTCAATAACTGAACATTTTAACGAACGATTGATTGTAGAACTGCAACACTGAAAGTACAGAATCAGAATCAGAAAACTTAATTTATGCCAGAGGAACTTGCTTAACGTCACTCGAATGCATTTTATGCCACAGTAAGGCTTGGCCTCTTATGGTTTGGGCTTGAATACAGGTCTTAAGAACAAAGTAACAAATACAAACAGGTTGGAAAAATGTATCCTGATTGTCTATGAAATATATGTCTATGAAGTATATGAACTATTTTTTAATCAAATGTATCAGAATTTTCAGAGAAAACTAAATAAATGCATTACATGAAATAACTAGAACATGGACGTGATCAGTCTCTGCAAAATCTGCCTGTATTTTGAGTATCTTGAACATAATTGCATAAAAGCTTAACATGTTGGAATGAGGTGATATCTTACAGCAGTCACTCCAGATGGGTGGCTTTAGCTCCCACTGTTCTGTAGAGACACACTGATTCAGGCTTTCTTGTAGGAACAAAGCAGTTAATTCTCTCATCCCAGTGTGTTGAAAGATTAGGACAGACGAGTCAAAAAGGCACATTTTAAAATACAAAACAAACAAACACCATTTAAGAATTTTGAACAGATGAGTGCGTGACACTCCAAAACATTAAACATTAAATATTGTTTAAGGTTACGCTAAAGAGTGTTATAACACGCCGTTGTCCTCTGTGGGTGGTTACGATGAATCAGGCGGCTATATAACTGAGATTTATTTTGACCCAGGCGTAATTTTAGATCTGGATGTGCTAGATCTGGTGACTATTACTCACATGTTTTGTTTTTTTTCATTCCTTGTTGCATAATGTTTAGCATGTTTTGTGTTAGCATGTTGGTCTTAACGTGATTTCAACAAATCTCACCATAACCTTATTTATGAGAATCGTGATTCGCTTAGGGCTGGTTTCCAAAGTTAAGTCTAAGCCTGGGCTAAAAAGATTTTCCAATGATGATTTACCATTGGCTGTGCTATTTAGACTAACAATAGGCTTCAACCATGTCTAGAAAACCAAGCCTTAATGTTATAGAAATGGTGATTAATGTAAGAGCAGATGGTACATTTATTTCAGATGTGCTGCATTGCATCGCTGTGGGTGTTTTTAAGAACAGATGACTGATGATCTTTATTTTAGCCTGGGGTGACCAAAAATGTTCTTCTTGTTAAGGCAAAAAAAATATAATATCACTGCGAATGGCAGCACATGCTATGAAGCAAAAGGGACTTAATCTATTTGAGAAGTCTCGATGTCAGTGCTAATACTGTCATTTTTCCATTCTGGTGTAGCGGCTTTGGGAACATTAGAGTTTGAGCTCCGGTATGAGAGAGCAAGCAGCTCGCTTCACTGCACCATCATCAGAGCCAAGGTAAGCACTACTTTATAGCTTTGCTAAAGTTCCACAGCTGTTCAGGCTTAGGACAGAGGTGTGCAGAGCAGCCTAAACCCATAATCAAATAAAGATATTGATGTTAAGTTGTAAAAATAGATCATGGGAACTGCAGAAGAACTTCACAGATCTTCAGGAACAGAGTTTTTTTACGTTCCCCTTCTTCTCTACTTAAAAAAAAGAATGCTGCAGTCAGGTGTGACCAATTGCAGAAGTTCTTTAGACATCCTTCTTCTCTTTTTTTCAGGATCCTTCTTGTCTAAAAGAAAATGCAGCAGTCAGGTGTGATGAACTGTAACGCGAAAGCAAAGAAATGAATATCCCGAAGGAAAAGAAATGTCTGTCTTAAGACGGTCTCGGGAGAAATGAAGTAGATCTAAAAAACCTATTAATGAAGAATCAATGACTTCTGCTTTCTTTCTCCCAAATGCTTAAGATAATGAAAGATTATCTTAAGCATTTCATTATAAGCAGTTCCGGATATATCTCCGGATATATAGGAAAGCATAAGGCCTTCTTCTATGCTGACAGACTTCTGGAAGATTACAGAGAGGCAGGAGTGAGCCATATGAAAATAACGAGATTTCCCACATTTATTATTCAGCTGAGACTGGCATGAGATGACACAGGTACAATAAAGTTAAGTCAAGTGTAAGACAATGTATTGGTGAAAAAATGAGAAAATCTGAGAAACGGAGGTGCTGCAACATGAGAAATGAAGTCAAATCTTATTTTAAATAGGAATGAACTATTGGATAAATGAGATTAAGAGGAGACACAGAATATTTCATTCCACTTTCACCAGTTAGAAATAAAAAATACTTAGTAACTAAATGTTAATGCCCAACGTGTAATTTTCTATTTAGTATTACATGAAAATCCTCAGGAAAGTAAAAATCCACCAAAAAAGCACAGTCTGATGATTTCCCTACCCTAGCTGGTCCAGTTCAACTCATCTGATGACTGGAAATTTTAGTGCATGTCTTTGAAGAGGGGAATGAAGAAGCTTCACTGGACACTCGAGAACTGGAGCTGTGCACCTTTGTAATGCAGAGATGAACAACATCTTGTTATGGCTAAAAAAATCTCATATAGCTGTAAATAGCAGCACATGTTATAAAGCAAAAAGGATTTGTCCTAGTTTTATCCATATGTCCATAGTTCGATCTAAGCTGTGCTGAACTGCGGCCCTCTAGAACCGTTGTGATGCACCACTGTATTCCAGAGATGAACATGGAAAAGCACAAACATAAACAAATGGCCCCAGGCAAAGTATACAAAATAAATAATAAGAATATAAAATTAAACACCTTTAAAATAAATAAATCCAAAGTTCCATAACAATGATAATCAAAGCAGAGGAGGTTCAGATGATGTTCATTTTGTCTTACTCTGGCTTTAGGAATGTGAATGTTTAGTAGCTGTATTTTCTTTTTAAGCTCTTTACTGAATCTAGTACAGTTCAGGAATAAAGCCTTATGCTCCTGCTAAAGCTTTGCTGAATGATATTAGCAATAAAAGTGAACGTGAGTATACAAGTGTGGGCACTCTGGTTCCTCCTGGAAGAACATATTTCTTTCCTTTTCCAATTTTCTGTCCAAGTTAGTCGTCTCTGAATCCACTCACTAACTCAGAATCCTTCCATCATGCAATACCACCTAACAACAGCTAGCATCATGCTGAGTAATGGGGGCGAGGGAACCCATCCTACCCACCCACAGAGAGGGGACAGTTGTGCTCTATTGGACTCCACGCCACAGATGGCTGAAGCACCACCAGGGATCGAACTCGCAATCTCCTGATGATAGAGCCAAACGCTTACATCACTCGGGAGCCCCAGTCTTTTTTTTACCAGTCAGTGCCATCTGATGTCAACACTGTGCAACTTTATCCTGAATGATTCCTCCCAGAACCCAACAACTGATTTCAGTACAGTAAACCCCCACTTTAATGCGGATCAACAGTTGCTGTTTCAGGCCAATGCAGATTTTTTTTGAGAACCGAACTAATTTTTTTTTTTCTTTTGGGCCTCGTTCGCCACGCCCCTTCGTCCTCGTGTTGGTTTGGAGCGTTTACTGTATTTCAGTTCATTAATTAAATTTGCTGAAACAATATTTAGGTACAATTGTTTATATTTAAATGCCATTTTTATACCCCTACTGAGTTAATGCTAGCTGAGGCATATTAAGCGTATTTAACTGAAATGCTGAAACCAGGGATGTCACTACGACTGAAAGACAAGGGGGGCTTAGCCCCCAGGTTTGTAGGAAGGAATTAGCGTGTATAGAGAACTGAAAACTTTTCAACAAACCTTTCTTTTCACTTAAGGAAACAAGTAAAGTTAAGCAATGAACAGTTATTGACACCCACTCATAGAATCATAGGTTCTGTTGAACAGCCAGTACATCAATTTAATAAAATAATGATAGCTAGACTTATTATTTTTAATTCATAGTCTCGTTTCTATTTGTATGAAATGTATGGATATATAATTTGAAAATAGTTAATAGTTAAAAATAATAATTACTATATTTTTAGGGGTGTTTGGGATCATTTTAGACTTAACGACGTCCATGGCTGAAATCCACTGGCACATTTTGCCAGCTCAGGGAGGCACTGATGGGCTTAGAATTCACTTGAAGGAAACTTTGATCTGCATACAACATTTTATTTCAAGAATGCTGATCCAGAAACGTGAGGAAATCATATTCACTGACAGGATATTTAGTCCAAGAATAAGCTTAATCTAGCCATATAACCAGTTTCTGTTTCCTCAAAATATACGCAATATTTCAGTATGTACTAGCTGTTGCAGCTGATCTCCTGTCTGCTATCCAGTAAAAGTATACGGTCTCTTAATATGCATCACACAACTCAGCTATTTTTGCACAACATGCTCATATGAAGCACTAACTCCCTCTGTTTTGCCTTAGGGCCTGAAGCCCATGGATTTCAATGGCCTGGCAGATCCATACGTTAAGCTCCATCTCCTGCCTGGAGCATCAAAGGTGGTCACTGGTGTTCAACCATCATGTTCTTTGTACATTACTGTAGCTCTTTATATCTTCATATCCTTACCTTCCATGTTTGCACTGCAAGAATAATGAGTTCAAGAACTAGCCTCTGTGCTCTGTGTTCCTCATCAGGCCAATAAACTGAAGACCAAAACGGTGCGGAATTCTCTAAATCCAGTTTGGAATGAGACGCTAACATACATCGGAATAACAGAAGAAGACATGCACAGGAAGACCCTGAGGTAATGTGTGTGTGTGTGTGTGTTGTGGGGGACTGTTCATAAAACAGCCTATGCTAAAAATGTCCTAGGAACTGTCTTTCTTTCTATGAATATCTGCAAGCTGACAGCCCACACAGCACTCCCAGGGTGCGGGTTTGTGGCAATATTTCTGCCTTTATGTATGTATGTGTGTGTGTGTGTGTGTGTGTGTGTGTGTGTGTGTGTGTGTGTGTGTGTGTGTATGAGAGGAAGATAGAGAGTGTGCTGTGTACCTCTGAGCACTTTTGTGTGAGTCATGTGAGGATGTGTAGGCTATATGTATGTCTGCCACTTAAACCTCAGTAGCAATTGCCTTTCTGAAGTTGTGTACTTGTGTCAGCATCTTGATAATTCACCACACATTTAGCCAGACCACCTCCCCTTATTGAACAGGCTTCTCCTAGAATAGCTCCCCGTGAGAACGGACAGCCGCCACACTCAAGTTTATCCCCCGATTATCCACTGGAAATTACCTGTGTGCCCCAATACTAAATGAACCGTATCCCCTGGCAACTGCGGCCTAGGACCACTGTTTTCCCTCCTACTTATGCGGAGGCTAAAGGCAGGGGAGGAAGGAAAGTCATTTAGCCGTTTATCTTCCGAGCGTGAGTGTGAGCACAGACCCCTTTGAACATGAGGCGCGTGCGCTGGCTTATGAAAAGGCTGACAGCACTGCAAATATCGTTCTAATCCTATTCATAAACATACATTTCTGTCAGAACCAATTCCATCAGGTTTTCGGGAGAAGACCATTTTTTTTGGTTTCTTCGTTCTCGTAATCTCTCCCACTTTTATTACCTTTTGTCTTTTAAATCATACAGGCATCTTTCCCACAGTTCTTTTCCTTCATTCTCTGTACACTCTCTTTCTCTCACGGAGCACTATTTCTCTGTCTGCCTCTCTCTCTCTGATTCTCTGTCTCAGGTTATCGGTGTGTGATGAGGACAAGCTGACTCATAATGAGTTTATTGGTGAGTCGAGAGTGGCTCTGAGGCGTGTGAAACCAGAGCAGACAAAACGCTTCTACACCTGCCTGGAGCATCCGCCACCTGTAAGACACGCACACACACAGACACACAGACACACACACACACAGACACACACACACACACACACACACA
>JBBJLR010000029.1:7877599-7916664 GCA_037577145.1 Brachypetersius gabonensis
TTAATTTTTGTGAGCAGTGTATATATATATATATATATATATATATATATATATATATGTATGTATGTATGTATGTATGTATAGTACAGGCCAGGACAAGATATAGTGCAGCTGACACAAGCAGTAACAGAACTAATGAGAATGAATACAGTATCATGACAAATACTGCATTCTAGCAGCAGAGTTATTAAAGTAAAAAAAGTGCGACGATGATAGAAATAGCAGCAACAATTGATGGTGGAACAGTGTGAGAGTGTGTCTGTGCTTGTGTTTAGAATGGCATAGTTCAGTTCGTGTGTTTGAATTTATTTCTGATTTAGGAGTCTGATGGTCTGGGGGAAGAAACTGTTTCCCATCCTAAAAGTGGAGGCCCATATGTTCTAAAACAGCGTTTCTCAAACTATGGGCCGCGGACCGGCGCCGGTCCGTGAGAGAGCTCCTGCCGGTCCGCGGAGCCTCGCTTCTCAACGCTTCTGTTACTGTGCGCCCCTTCCCCGCCCTCTCAACTCCACGGCCCGCCCCTTGTTTCAGCATTCTATAATGTTCAGCTCTCCTGCCACAGACGTATATATGGTTATACTTTATTATATACATACAGTGGTTCCCCGCTTAACGAACGCCTTACAGACCGAACGTTCCGCATAACTAATGCCAACGCGACTGCGCACGTGACTCACAGAACGAGTGCGTTTCACATTTTAAAAAATGGCTGAATCCGGCCAGACGTGTCTCAAATGAAGACAAAGCATAATAAACTCCCCGCATAACCAACGCGCCACTGGAACGGATTGCGTTCCTTATGTGGGGTACCACTGTACAGAGAGAGAGAGGAGTGATCTACCACTTGTGATCCAGGAGCTCTCGTGCCATGCTGGGTTGCAGTGAGATGTAGTTAAAACAATCTTGCTTTACCATTCCACAGATCTACGTGAGACCACTTTCTTTCACTCAACAGACATGAAAACAAAGTACAGAAACAGAAAAACTCAGAAACTCGCTCAGGGCAGCTCTGTCAGCGTGTTTTGCTCGCTGTTTGGTGATGATGCAGGTCCCAAAGCCTGACATGACTGGTCCCCAGGACAAATAAGTTTGAGAAACTTTCTAAAACCCTTTGCCAGACGGCAGTGTGGGAGGGGTGTGTGGGGTCATTCACAAGGCTGGCCTGTTTTGCAGATGCAGCGTGTGGCTTAGCATACTTAGCCTGTACTCTGTGTTTTTGGAAAATGTCTCTTAAATTCTGAGTTCAGTTTTGAAGTTATCCTCAAAGAGAGGCTGTTTTTGAACCCACTCGCGTGGGTGTGAATGGCTCTGTAACGCCTACTTGATGGAAGGAGGACAAACAGAACACTGCTGGGATCGGCTGGGTCCTTAATGATGCTGGCTGCCTTCTTCAGACCGTCATCATCTATGACTGTCTGTCCTCTATGACTGGATGCTGTGCTCCTATGATGTCTTGTGCTGTTTTGATAACCCCTTGTAGAGTTTTCTGATGCGGAACAGCTGGTGATGCATATCGTGAGATCAATATGTCCAAAGGCTCTCTATAGAACACCTGTAGAAATTCACTTGCACTTCCTAGGGAAAGCTGACTCTTCTCAGACTCTTTATGTGATGAAGATATTGCTGTGCCTTCCTCACTACAGAGTGCTGGTTTCAGAACCTGCTCAATTCCATCCTGTTCTGCATATTTTAGTGATTTCCATGATCCCAATAAACTTGATCTGACTAATCAGTTGACGAATCCGTGGGAGCATAGGAACAGGGAAAGCACTAAAATGAGTGGGTCTCTTTAATTTCATTTATTGGATAACTTTATTGCAGTCTTGCGCTTTGACTCAGCTGCACATTTCCCTACATGTTGTACTTGTATAACTATGTATGCGACAAATAAATAATCTTGAATCTTGAAGGTCAGGGGGAAGACTAGAAGCACAGCTTGGGAACCACTGCTGTAGAGGAAGTGTTAATGGACCAGAAGAAAAAACACACACACACCCCCACACAAATGCATAGTGCCTACAGCAAACACAGGGTCTAACAAAGGAAGTACAGGAGAGCGAGTGACAGATGGATGAAGTCAATATTGAGTAGGTAGTGTGTTTAGTCTTGCCACCTATAATTAGCCACCTATTTGACACAGTGACTCAAAGAGAGGAATAACGAGATGCAACAGGTCATTGAAAATCAGGGCCAGTGATTGTTGAAGAGCAGAGAGAGAGAGAGAGAGGAATAAAGAAAAAGAGAAAAATAGAAAAAGGAAACAAGAAAAAGAAAGAGTAAAAAAATGAACACAGGGGTACAAAAATAGAAAAAGAAGAAACGGGACACAAAAAGAACGACAAAGATGTTTACACAGAGAGAGGGAAGCAGAAAAGGAGAGAAAGAAGGACTGAATCAAAGTGACACTCAGAGGAAGAAAAAAAGAAAGTAAGAATGAGGGAGAGAGAAAGAAGGAGAGGCGGAATCAGAAAAAGGGAGAAGCGTGTTAGTTTTATCTATTCCTTTTCTCCTCATCTCTTTCTCTCTCTCTGTCTCACTCTGTCTCACTCTGTCTCTCTGTCTCTCAACCCTGGGTGCACAGAGATAATGACAGATGTGAAAAGAGAGAAAGAGGCATGGCTGTCGCTACAGGAACAGTGTAAGAAAGACAGTCGTGGGACAAATGCTGTCATCTCTCGCCTTTAACGCTCCTCAGAAAGGCTTTGGTCGAACAGTGGCACTGCTGTGCTTCTTCAAAAACACCTTGTGCTGAACTCATTTCAAAGGGAAATGGCGGTGTCGGATGAGCGCTAAAAGAAAGCCCCTGCTGTCATACATCAGCTTCATGCCCTCCGTCTCGGATATGGGGCTAATTAAGAATAAAATAGATGTTTTTAATTCTGTGTACAGATGGATTTCTGAATATTTCATATGAATAATTGCTCACAAATGCTCGGAGTCACACTTGAGTATTCTCACCCGTAATTAATGTGCATTTAGAGAGGGCTTGGGTGAGCCTTAATCATGTGTGAGTAGAAGTATATGTATGCGTGTGTCTGTGTGTTCTGAATGTGGATTAAACTTGTATAGAATTAAAATAACAGGTTGCAGAGGTCTGATGTTTTTAAGATTGACCCAAGGTCACGTCCACTTTCATATTAACATGCTATCCAGGTCAATTAAGCTGGACAGAAGTGTGATTGAGTACATTGGAGAATGTCATAACTGATGAAGTTACTCATTGCCAGGCCAAATGGAAATTTCCACGGTGAAGAGGACAGGCAGTGAGTGACTGGGAGATGCTTAAGGCATCTCAGGGTCGGGCAAAGCATACTAATGGAATTAAAGAACACACACACAAAAATGTTCTTGCTGCAAAATTACCCTGACAAGTGAAATAATCAAGTCAACGTAGTCAATGGAGGGTTTTGTATTGTTTTTTTTTTTACATTTCTCACTTGTTAGAAACAATTCTATTAAGTGAAATTTCCATTGGCAGATCATGTGTAGTTATTTCTTAAAATAAGACGTGAAATGTGTTTAAACATGAAAACAACTGGAATAATTATGTCATATTTTTACAACAGTTAGGATGTTTTCTCATTTTTGATGTGCAGACATTGACAAGTTAGATTTGATTTTAATATTTGTAGTCGCAAGGTCCTTTTGACTAAACAGTGCCATAAGTTTGTCATATACTTCTTATCTGTTAAATAAATGTTCTTTAGTGGTTCTTGATAAATGAACACTCAAATGTGCAGCATCTCATAACTATTATTATACGTTCATGTCATCACACTTGTCCTGTCTCCCAGCTGTAGTCTCAGAAGATTATGCACCAGCACAGCTATCATTGTAATGTTCTTTCTGTCCTAACCCCTTTGTTAGTTTTTTGTAATTTTGTCTTCTCTCTGGTTTCTGATCTGTTGTTGCTACCGTTCTCCGTGTGCCTGCGTTATTGTGTCTTTCACATGTGAGTATGTTCTGGTCTTAGCCCCGCCTTGACCCTGCCTTAGCCCTCCCTCCTTGTTATACTGTTCACCTGTGTCTAGCTCCTGTCTCCTCCCCTGTTCTTATTTCTCTAATTAGTATAAATACCCCTGTATTTCACTCTGTGTTTGTGGATTTTTTGTAAATAACACCCTTAAAAAATTCTAGTTGTGTTAGCTTTATTGTGTTTTTGTTCATGTTTATTTTCCCCTTCCTCTCTGCTGTGCTCCTGTCCCTGTTTTTGTAGTTTCTCTTTGTTTTTCTTTGTGTGTTTGTTACTTGTTCTTTAGCATCAAACCTTTTGAATCCTGTGATTACAGCCTGCTTGCCTCAACACTCACATTATTACAATCACTTTTCGTCCTTTAGATTTTGTTCAAATTATCATGAGAATACTGATTTGGATTTGTATTGAATAGAATCGTGGACTGAGTCTATCGTTCCACCTTTACTCAGAACACCCTTAAAGTGAGTTGACTTTCTTTGTTCTTAAAGAACATCTTCCCAGGCATGAATTCTAGAAGACATTAAATTACATAGTTGCTGCGAGCTGTACACCTACACGGTCGTGCTGTGAAAAGCTTATCCCGCAAATACTCAAGTCGAGATCCGGGGACTATGCAGGCTACTGAAGCGAGAAAAAAAATCCTGTCATGTAACCACTGAGTGACAATGCATGTCTTGTGAAATGGTGCATGCAAGTGTGGATGAACTGTAACCTGGAATGGATAAATATGGCCGAGCTCTTTCTGCAGTGGGTTTCACTGGGACTCCCAAAGAACGTCATAAAAAAAAAATTCTTCTCACTACTAAACTGTCACTACCAGGCTGTTTTGTTGACACTAAACAGAATGGCTTATGCCAAATTCTGATCTGGACTTAAAAGGTCATCCTTCCTCTACTCCTCAAAGAGTCCAGTTCTTTGATCAGAGATCATCATCAGCGACTGTAGTCCCATAAGTGGTGCATTCTAAACTGACATTCTGCACACTAATGCTGAGTGAGTTCAGATGTGACGTGCCTGGTTGTGACCCATCTCTTCGCTTATGTGATTCTTGATATTCTCTTTTGATTCTTTAATCGACAAGCTGTTTTCTTTGCTGTATCTTAGGGCAACAGCTGTTTGAGAGATGGAAGAAACAGCACAGCATGATGTAATCTTTGGTAGCAAAAAAACTGGGACTGCTCTTTTTCCATTTACCTTTGGTTCAGTACTAAAGGTTCCAGTTTTTTTTGTTTTTGATATGCAATATTGATATCAAAAAGTGGTGCATGCAGGTTCTTTCAGGAGAAGGTTCTTGCAGGAGAAGCCAATGACTATTTAAAGAATTTAGTACGAATAATGACAGCAGGACCAATTAAAAATATAGAAGACAAAAAGAATAAGAGCAAAAGGGAGATTTGCTTGACTTGTTTGTGTTTGTAAATGTAGGCCTATCTTGTTTGTATTTGCACATAACAAGGCAGAATATAAATTAACTAGCAACCATGGAAGATAATTAGCCAAATTAGACACTTTACTGTGGATATTCTGACAGTCCCAGGTACCCCTCAAGATGGTGAAAAATGAACTAGTACGAGAACTGTAAGTTCCTACTGGGTCAGTTCTTCTTTTTGATTGTGAAGTGGATAAACGTCCCATGGTCACTCACTGCTCTGTGCTGAATTTTGAACAGGGATGCTAGTTTGCCTGATTCACACTGATCTGCTTGATTTATACCACATACTATGATGAATATACAGTCATTTACATAAACTGTGGTGTTTGTGATTGTATATGGCTTCATTCAAGCTTTGCTTTGCAATAAATTGGATGCTATGCACAGTCACCCTTGATGCATACTGAAGAATGTACCACTAGGCTGAGCACATCTTCTTCAAACATCCTCCTTTTTTCCCTCTGACATTCAGTCCTATTTCTAATTTTGCTAACATTATTTTCCGAAGTTGTTCAATTATCCAGCTCCATGAGGAACTGAACTGCATAATGGCGTTGACTAAAATTACGCTTAACATTCGTACCACGTCCAGCAGGAAAGGCTTTTCCCGCATGGGTATTAAGATTGGGTCATAGTTTACTATGCAAGGCAAATTTTTGTCACATTTTTTAGGTGCTCTTGTCAGATCCTGGGGGTCAGTCATCCAGCATATGCATGGCTGGATATCAATTATTAAAATGAGTATTTCTCCAGAATTTAATATTTTACTCTCCATGGTCCTTTCTGAGCCATCTTTGAATGTTTTAATTTAAAATGAGATTTTATTGCTAATGTCCCCCTGTCTACATTCATCTGCAGAGCCATGCACCCTCATTTCTGTCCATCTTTACTAAGGAGCTTGGCAGCTTGACATTGTCAAAAATGTTGTTGTTCTACAGGAACTCAGACTTTCTGGCTGTGTGATGAACACTTTAGTCCCAGGTGAAGTGAGGAAGCATTAGTTAAACCTCTGCGACTTCAGGATTTCCTCCTTTTCTTCCAGCGAATCCAAACCGTGAGGTTGTTAGTACAGAAAGGCTTAGCATCTGATCCTGATCCTGACAGCTTTGTGTCAGCAGAGAGCCCACTAAGTTTCTGTGGTGTGGGAATGAGAGCTGCAATACTTTAAAGTGACTTGGACATTGAGTCTAGTGCACTAACAGGGTTGGAACGTCAAAACAGAAACAAAGTATCTGTATTCAGTCCATGTTCCAACTGGGAATGGCCATGATCAAAGTACATTTTACATTTTACGTACTTTTTCAGCAGAGTGCATTTACAATTGTACGTATTATTCTACCACAATCCCACGTTTTTCTGATACTGACACCGCAGTCCTGAGTACTGATACCAGGCCATTACTGTCTTTTTTGTTCTCTTAAACAACAAGTTATAAACAATATTTGTCTGGAAGGCCTTTGAATACCTACTTTCTCTATAGTTTGCTTTGTGAATTATAAAAATTTAGTTTCTACATCCATGTAATGCCCAATTTGTGAATCTCTACCCTGACAATATACACTATATGGACAAAAGTTTTGGAATGCCTGAGCATTACAGCAACAGCGACTTTAGTGACATTGCATTCTAATACATAGATTATAAAATGGAGTTGGTCTCACCTTTGCAGCTATAACAGTTTCCACTCTTCTTGAAAGGCTTTCCACAAGATTTTAAGGCTCCCATTTGTGCTCATTCATTCTGTAGAGAGTCCATATTGTGTATTAAATACTATTTGTAGCCTGTATTCAAATTCCTGCACAGTGCTGTGTTGGGAGCAGAGAGCCATCTGAAACTCAGCTTTGCTGCTCATCTGTGTTACTCATGTCCTGACAAAATTCTCTTTTACGGCATGTTGCTCAAAGTTTAGATAAGCAGTTTCGTGACAGTTGTGGCAGTTTCTGGTATCCGATCCAGTGATTTTGGTGCCGTATTGGACCAATACGAAAACTGAGCATCAGAACAGCACACCCCTAATATTGATCCACGAACATAAAAAACACATTTTTATAAGAAATACTATAAAGCTTGTTTTAGCTACTTTATAATCAGTGCATGGTCTGTCGCAAGTGCACTCATTAGACAGACTATAAAGAGGACAACAAATGGACTTTTGACTGTTAAATCAATGCAGGGATGTTATTTATCTCAGCTTTGTTCATTTCTTTGAAGGATGAGCAGACCGGACACACATATCTGATGTACTGTTGTACTGGACTACTGTGCGTGTTTGTTTTATTATATGATGTTTCATACATGCAAATGTCATTAACTGAAGTGGTATGTCAGAATATGGAAAGTGAAGTAGGAGGCCTCAGCTGGAGAGCAGGGAGCACGCTGTCTTCAAAGGCACATGCTTTTAATAGGATTGCACAGTAAATGGTTATTATGTTAAGCTGAAAAACTGTCGATCCAGGACCTATATCATTCAAATAAAAACTGTACTTACAGATATTCAGGAGACTTGTCTCTCAAAAACCAAGAAATATGAGTATATAGCTCATATCTGGGCCCCCTGGTGCAGTTATCCAAAAAGTTTCTTCTTTATAAGTTTACTTATTATAACTTGTTGATTATCTATTCATTATATAATCTTAATAACACAGAAGCCTAAAAAGGTTCTTTGGAACAATTCCAACCACCATTTGCTACAGTAACAGAAATTGATAATTGATCCTTCATGGAAAAAGTGAATGACAAAAGTAACCCTTTTTAGACAAAAGAGTTTAAAGAAGGGAGCTTAAAGAAGCTCTGACAGGTTCAATCCCAGTCAAACCAGAACAAAACACTTTGCAAAATGTTCAGCCTGGAAGTGAATCTACTATGTTTTGGAGTTGTGGGGCAACCAGTATTACAAAAAGATTATAAAGGATTCCACTAAATATGAACAAATTCTGGAAACTGCTCTCCCTCAGTCAGTGAAGAAACCGAAGTTGAAAACAGGTGGGATGTTACAACTAGACAATTCTTCAAAACATTTATTTTAATCAGTCCTGAAGTACAAGAAAAAAGATGTTGTGCAAGCAAGACAACCTATGAATATGAGCTAAAGGCATTCCGCAAGGAAAGGTGGACAAAAAAGACTTAGTACTAACTGCTTAAAACTTTTGGGTTTGAATTTTTCCCAGTATGTTAAATTCAGCTAATAAATAATAATTATGCAGAAAGTGTACAGAAATGTGTAATAAAAATTGTGTTATTTTCAATTAAATGTTCCATTTGACCAAACCCTTGCATAAAACTGTATATTTGAGTGTGCGACTCACATTTGAGAAGTCTATCTGGTCAAACATTGGAGCCCTGAGTTTGGATCTTATGACCCATTGCCCTATGGCTTCCTTACCAGTTCACTTTTTCCATTACTGCACAATATTCCTGCTATATTATTGGTTAGTAGGTGGGGTACCCATAAAATCTTTGAAGGGTGCCTAACCTAAATGTAATTAATAAATCAGCATGTTGTCTCTCTCAGTTTGCATGAACAAATAGTGGTATGAATAAATAGTCATAATAATGAATAGCCTGTCTGAAAACAGCGTTAAAAGATAATACAGAAATTTACAATAAATAAATGTAAGTTTACAATAAATGACACTCGCTTGGGAAACCGTTGTGTGAACAAAATGAATTTAATTCAATATAATTTAATTCATTAATTTGCTCTGTGAGAATACTTGCTGGGTCACTTTTATAGTTAATTTATAATTTATTATTAATTATAGTTAATTATTCCTGGACACAGGCTTTGTCATTGCTAATGCTGTTGATTAATTGAGCTGGCGCTCTGCTTCACTGTGTCTCACCGTTCTAATGTTCCTGTGGTGAAAAAAAAGCAGGCATGGTAGCAGGTGTTACCCTGTTGCTGGAGTGTTGCAATGATTTTTATTCAGTGTTCGCACTTTATTAGAAAGACAGGCCTTGTTGACAGACCTTGTAGGTGTACAGTTAGGGACTAGCGTGTTAGTCATCCTCTCTTTTTTTTGTCTGTCCTGAAAACACAGGATGACTGGATTTTACTAAACCAAGCAGTGACACTGAGATGTTAAAAACCCAGTAAGCATCAGTGCCACACACGCTGCATTCACCCTACAATGTCAGGGTTAATGCTATCATTACTGTTATCTGGTCAGTGGTGGTCCCTTTTCATTGCTGGGTGAAAAAGAGAGTATGTAGCAGATAATACTTTCTAACATAGGGGAGGCACAGATGGCTGTAAACAAGTGGAAAAAAAAGAGTCATAATATGTCAGACATACATACATATTTATAATATATAATGTATATAATATATTCATACCTGCAAGGAAGTCTTAAGTTTTATGACTAAATAATAAGCCAGCAGTTTAAAGGTGTCATGTCTTCCACCCACACTATTTATTTTCATCCATTTCTGCAGTGGGAGAACGAGCAGATGCACAGTTTGGAGGAAAGGGGTCGTCTCCTGCTCTCTTTGCAGTTCTTGCCCCCGCCCGAAGAGGGAGATGGAGATGGCCGGCGGGGGGGCCTATGGGTCGGAGTGCAGCGCTGCGCCCACCTGGCCGCCATGGATGTCAACGGCTTCTCTGACCCCTACGTCAAAACGTGAGCGGCCTGGATTCTGTCTCTGCAGCAGCGTGGTATAAGCAGGGCTTTGGAGTGGGTGGATGATTTAATCCTTATTGCACTTTTTTCAAGGGGAATTGAAGATCAGGACAGCAAGAAAACACTCTGGGTTTGAGTGCTTGAACCGTGCAGGATTAAAAGTTGTCAAAAGAGTATAAATAAATGGGGTGGATGAAAGATAGGGAAACATGATGAATGGTATTTCGGGGACAAAGACACTGAGCAGAAAAATGTGAGGACAATAACAATGGTG
The DNA here is from genome assembly GCA_037577145.1 of Brachypetersius gabonensis. NCBI lineage: Eukaryota > Metazoa > Chordata > Actinopteri > Characiformes > Alestidae > Brachypetersius > Brachypetersius gabonensis. The sequence continues at coordinate 7,887,901 of JBBJLR010000029.1, forward strand.
CATGTTTATGTTGAAGTGGAATGTAAACGGCTCAGCCCGTCCCCCCGCCGTTTTTTTTGCTTTACATATTTGTAATCGCTTTACTTCTCACCCACATCATGTGTTAAAATAAATATTCCTTCCTCAGGCAAAAAGGCAAGAGAATCGGCAGGGCCCCCACCCACACACATGTCCATGTCATTCTCTCTCTCCCTTTCTCTCTCTCTCTCTCTCTCTCTCTCTCTCTCTCACTCACACATAAACACACACACACACACACACACACACAAATATATACACAGGCGCACAGTCAACATTTTGGCTTTGATCATAAGAGGATGTGTGTGTGTGTGTGTGTGTGTGTGTGTGTGTGTGTGTGTGTGTGAGTTAACCGCAGTACATAAAGCAAATCAAAATTTTATGGAGGCCAGTGGGATGCAGAAAAGCTGAAAAGCAAATAGTGGTGTGTTTCAATCGATGTGTGTGTGTGTGTGTGTGTGTGTGTGAGGTTGCACAAGGTCTCTGTTCCAGTCGTTTATGTTGTGTCTGTGCACCTCCCACCCTTCTATATCCTTTTTTTCCCTCCATCTCACCCCCGCTTTATGCCCCCCTCCAGATATCTGAAGCCAGACGTGCAGAAGAAATCGAAACATAAAACGGCTGTGATTAAAAAGACCCTTAACCCAGAATTCAATGAGGTATGTACCTTTTTGATGAAGCAACCCATTGTAAGACATACACACGACAAAATGTTTGTGTGCATGCATCTGTGTACGTATGTGTATGCATGTGTTATGCATCTCATAACCTCTATAAGAATGAAAGCCACAGTGAGTGTTAATGAGATGTCTGGTCCAATCTCTCCAACTATTCCGTCCATCTCTCTCTTTCTCTCTCTCCTCCTTTAGTCTGTCTGTCAGGCGTGTGCATGTGTGGGCACTGAGTATCATCAGTCAGGATGGGTGCTTCATTTTCATTCCCACAGTAGTCCCACAGCAGCATGGGTTACTGGTGCAATTACTCCACTGGGCAATGTGGAAACAGTCATAAAGCCCTGGCCCCTATCTCCACAAGAGCACATAGGCCTGACAGAGTGCAGTCATTGATAACCATCACACCGCATTGCAGTTCAACTGGCCACATGGGAAATGATGATTCTGCGCAGCGTCATCACAGAATTCCAAGAGTATCATTTGTCCAAGAGGGTTCTCCATTCTCAATTTCATTCTTTCCACAGGAGTTCTTTTATGAGATCTCTCTCACGGAACTGGTCAGTAAGACTCTGGAGGTCACAGTATGGGACTACGACCTGGGTCGCTCCAACGATTTCATAGGTGAGACCAATGGGACACAAATGAATGGTACATATCGTTGCTGTCCAAAAAACAAATCATTTTCTTGATCATTTGAGCATTTTTCAGGAATGGAATTAACCAAAAATCTTTAAAATCATCTTTAAAATAAATTAAAGAAAATATTCTTTCATTCTACTTTATAGCTACTTAAAAGGTACATGTTTTTTTGGACAGTGAACCTTCCCAGAGTTGGCCAGCCTACTAAAATGCCTCCTAGAGCACAGCCATATCTAAGAAACTGCAGGCCTTGCTTACTTCAGATGATATAAAAAAATTCTATCATTGGGACAGCTGCAAGTTTAAAGACACTGCTAACTGAGAGGAACAATGTTGGTCTCATACTTACCTTAAAGCACAGTGATGACCCTGAAGTGTTTTGTAACAATAGTCTGTGGACTGATGGCTGGTAGATAAGTATCTTGTTATATCTTGTACAAAGCTAAGACAGCATTTCACAACAAGAACATCATAATCATAGTCAAACATGGTGGTGGTAGTGTGGTGAAGTAATGCTTCTTTTCTGTTTGATGGTCTGGGTGACTTATTAATATTAGAAGGCTCATGAAATCTGCTCTTTACTAGAAGAGTGCAAGTTTAAAGAAGGAATGAAACAATATTAAGGTTTTGGATTGGCCTACTCGAAGTTCTGATTGGACCCTTTGAGATGCAGTTACAAAAGCTTAAATGGACCTCCAGTGTGGCTAAATTAAAGCAGTTTTGTGAAGCAATGGCCAAAATGCAATGGACATCTCTAGTTGTAGGAAGTGTTTGGGTGCAGATGTTTCTACTAAAGATGGCACAACCAGTTATTGAGTTGAGGAGAATAAATAAATCAATAAAGTCGCAACAACTACTATCAATACTCTTACTTTTAGTCATTGGAACTCAAAGAAACATACACTAAATGCCATGGGGAGTTTCAACTAACACAGAAGCTATATATGTGCCTTGCATTACATGAACTGCAGGCATAGCCACAGGCTGTTCATGGTTTCAAAACGTACGTTTTTTTCTGTAAAGCTCTGACTGAAGCCTGAAACGAATGGAAGAAAATGTGTATTTTTAAGTACTTTTGTCTTCATTTATTAATTTTTCAAAATTTCTTATTATTCTAGTCCTCGCGTGTGTAGTTTTGTCCATTTTAATGCCCAACAACATGTCATACAGTGTCATCAACGCTGGTCTGTTTAAATCAAGCATGTGATAAGGGACCTGTTTGCTATAGGCCTTTATTAAACTCACAGCACTAGTGAAAAGCAAATATGAGACCTTGTTTTTGTTGGCCATCTACATTTGCAGTAACGAGAAATTAGATTTTGAGATGAATCATTGCCTTGAAACTAGATATAGCTTTGAATTCTCTCATGATCACTCAGGCACACCAAGCAAGAACATGTCTCTTCAACCTAATGAAAAGACTTTGTGTTGCAGGCGGAGTGTGCCTAAGCTGTCACTCTCAAGGAGATGCCCTTCGTCATTGGATGGACTGCCTGAGGAACAAGGGGCAGAAGGTGGAGCGATGGCATGTTTTGACCAATGAGCTTCCTCAGAGCACCTGCCAGGAGTGAGGGCGGAGCAACAATGCCAGGCTGATTGATTAGACTTAAACAATATGTGGTAGGCATTGAGATGGATGGTAGGCCTGTTTTGGGACTTCTTAATGCTGTATGGAGCAGAGATGCTGCAGATGACAGAGTGCATTTGAGAAATTCAGACTTTGTGCACAATATGCTGTACACTCTTAAAAAGAAACGTGCCAGGTGTAACCAAAAAGGGTTCCTTTGAGGGGGGCCCATAAACAAACCACTTTTGTGCCCCTAACAAAGCTTTCAGTAGATTCTTCTTTCAGAATAATTGATTTCGCTTGGTGCCATAAAGAATCATTTTTGCTTCCATAAAGGACTCTTTATGGTTCTTTCAGGACCTTGGTTTTTGTTTTAAATTTTTGTTCCAAATTCAGTGCCTAGTCTTTTAGTTGTTCTTCCTATAATTAATGTTGAGAAATATATAACAGACTTACAATTATACATGTGATAAACCAACAAGGCCACTTTAATGTCAAAGTTAATCTGTCTTCACTTGGTAACAGCTGTCTTAAATTAGCATTAGCGTGTTAGCATTAGCTTTTTCTGGTGTTGTGAGTATAAATACAATTTCTGGTCCACTATGTATCTCTAAATGGGTAAATCTTCCTTCTCTGAAGCGCATGCAAATACAGCAATTATGTTGGATTCATAGTGTATTGGAATCTTATGAGATTCTAACAAAACCTCAAACCAGTACTTGATGACTAGAACTCCAGAAGGGCAGAAATTTTAGGCGATGCAAGGCTACTGTTCTTGAATGCCTTTTTTGTTATCAATGTGACAATTTCTAAATGTACTTCTCTGTAATACTAATTCAAATAGGTGTAGTACTCATTTTTACTTTAAAAAAACATTAATGTTTTATGAGTTATCAGTATCAGTATCAGCCTACAATAACCATATTGTTGCATCCCTAGAAACTGAATGAATTGTGGAGAAAATGCTTATCTTTGGAGCATGAGGATAGATGTCTAGCCAAGTCTGCGATTGTTACATTATTACAGCTGTATCTAGCACACGTCACCAGTAATGCATCTTCGTCAATCATGCTTTATGTGCTGTTGGTGACGTGTGTTCAGCTGAGCTTCTTAAAAGGTGGAAAAATTGCAACAAGATAGTCATTGGGAACTATTGACTAGTTTCTTTTATGCCTAAATTATTTCCCTGTCACCTTCATTTATCAAAACGAATATGACATCTATGACAACAATAAAAAACTCACATAGCAAGTTTTTTTTTCACCAGGTTTTCATTCAAAGTGTGTGTAGGCAGAAGATTCACAAAAACTGACACAGTCACTGTAACGCATGTCAGGTAAAGTGTAAGGGATGATAAAACAGAACAAAGCATATGACTACCCTCTAAAAAAGAGACGAACATACATTTTTGTGAGCGTGTGTGAGTGAATATATGTGTGTGTGTGTGTGTGTGTGTGTGTGTGTGTGTGTGTATGTGTGTTTGTGTGTATGTGTGAAATTTAAACACAGTATGTCTTGTATTTTCAAATTCTGAAATCCAGAAGTCAGGACCAGGCCACTATAAAACCTGTAAAATGTAGTCTGCTGTAGACTTTTCCTAAATCATCTGAAAGAGAACCTTTATAAAACCTACAGGACCTCTGTCCACTACAAACAACCATCCACATAACATAGACGGCAGTTTGTTTTTAGAAGTGTATGCCCTGGAGAACTCCTATTTTCCTGCACACACACCTGCATGGACTCAGGAAGGGCTTGTTAATTAGCTGATTAGTTGGCTCAAGAGTGTCAGAGCAGAGAAGACTCTAAAACAGGGGTCACCAGTCTGAACCGCAAAGGGTCAGTGTGGCTACAGGTTTTCAGTTCGACCACGCATGACCAGCTCAGCTCATGTAAAGACTCGGTTGTTAGAGATCAGTTTAACAAACAAGTGAAATCAGGTTAACTTGAGAAACAGCCTGGAGTCACGATGGCCTTAGTGGATAAAACTGGTGACCCTGGCTCTAAAATATGCAGTGCTGGGGTACATGTGGCATTTTTTTTGTGGCTATAAAGATCAGCACATCTGCACAAATTCTGCTTTACTTGAATGCATCCTGCGGGTAGGAGAGGTCCCCTTTCTCTCTCTCTTTCTCTCTCTCTCATTGCTGCACGTTTTATACACATTTTGTAACATCAGAGTGAATTTTAATCCTCATAGATCCCCATGTAGCATTATCCTCCTGACTGATCGCCGTAGAAAATGTATTTTGCTGTTTAACGCTTCAGTAACCTCTGTTTCTGGCGAGAGCTGAGAAGAGGCATGCAGTACACGAAACAGACTGTGGGGAAACATGCAATGTGCCTGCTGCAAATCCACCCATCCCTTGTACCATACAGCATTGCCAGGAAAAAAAAAACCAGGAGGCTCCCCAAGAGCAGAGGTTTCGACCAGTGCGAGCTGTTTTTGGATATAGAATGTAACCACTGGAGATCCAGATGATTAGTCAGTGAAGCATCTCAGATGGGCTAGGATCCAGGGTTGGAACTGATCCATCTACAGTAGGCTCTGTTGCAAAGCTGGACAAGCTTACACTCCAAAAGACTATACTGGAATACAGCAATTAAATATCATGCACTTTATATGTAATTAGGCATTTTTCTGTTTTGTAATGCTGTTCCAACCTTGCAACAGTAGCCAAAAAGAACTTAGTAACAAGGGTGGTTCAAATCAAACCGGGTGCAAAGTCTGATTCTAGATCTGCGATACCTTATAAACACTGGTACTCCTGAGTGATCAAGACTGACCATTTGTTTTTTGTAGCACGAAGCAATGTTTACAGCATTTTTAGCCTGACCTGACAATGTTTTCCAGGGCTTTGAATCTTGCAGTTTTAAATCTCCATTTGCTAACGTTATTTTTATGGGTTTTACAGACATGCTATGAATATTCATGCTCGTTGATTTTTAAAGGTACAAACTGATATGTTTACATGTGCAGCGTCCTGGGACTTCGTCTGCATGTCTGGCGGTGCGAGTGTGAATTTCTATTGCTGTGCTCTCTTGCTATTTATTGAGTGTCGTACTCTTGAGGGTTTGTGATTAATACATTTATATGAAGTGTTTATGTACAATTTGGAAATACAACTGGAATGCATTGCTCTACAGCTGGAATGTATTGTGTCATTTCTCTGCATCTCAACTTCTTCTTCTTCTTAAAGTCTAAAGCTGAGGAACATTATAGCACAGGAAAACTGACCACTGCTGTGCTGTTCTATTTTTACCCAAAGAAATCAAAGAAGCTCAAATTATTCTTTATATTTCCACTAGCTGATCTACACTAGCAAAACTTCCCCATCCATAAGTGTTAAATGAGAGGGAGTTAGCACTAATCCAGAAGATTAGAGAGAATTTCCTTAATGCATATAGGAGTGCGTGCAGAATTTTAAGTAGGCAAGTCAAATGTGCTTTGCCTCCCACACATCATGACTTTTTCAAGAAAATAAATAAATAAAACAAATCGTAGAATAGTGTAATGTTTGCAGTTGCAGATCCCCTTCATAAAGTTCATTAACATACACTGTATCAGCAAGCCACTTCTATTTACTGAGACTGAAACTAACCAGAGAAAAAAGACACATTTTGAATTCCAAGATCTACCTAAATGTCACAGAAGAGAAGGTGATCCAGCTCTTAAGCTGATTGCTCTCTTCTAGCTGGAGTGTTTTGGCAGGGAATAGTCTAACTGTGCAGTTGTGAGGATTATTTCAATATAAACTACGCCGGGAGTGTATGCCTTCTAAAGAACCTGGCAACACTGCCCCCTAGTGTTGGTACACATTCACACTTCAGGTGTGAAAAAACAATACACTCATTTATATTAAACAGATTTGTATGTAAGTTATGTTCACCTTAAATAAATGATCTACATTTATTTATATTAAGATCCATTTAGTTTTAATGTATTTTTCCAACATTAATTGTCCAATAGTAGCTTGACAGAGATCCGAGTCCAAACCATGCATGAGCAAGCAAAGGCAAACAATGCCAAGAAAAAAAACCCTAGAGAGGAACCAAGTCTCAAAGGGGAGCCAATCTTCCTCTTTTAGCATCAGATACCAAAACAGTAGCATGACAAGAGCAAACAAAAATAAAGTATTAACAAGTAATCAGACAACAACCAGTGTGTAAGGATTATAGAAGTAAGAGAGCTAATCAGACAGTATTAAAGCAGACTAACCAATGGAGTCTAATGTGTATTTTAAATATAAATGACCATCATCAAGGCCTTAAAGACTCTGGTTTCACTACCATACTCCCAATCAAATAATTAAATGTAGCTCTGGTGCTCTGGAAAAATGTCAGAAATGCCCCCAAATGAGAAAAGAGATAGAACTAATGAATGACGTACTGGCCACGTTTTAAACCTGATACCCTGCAAGGCAGTAATTAGTGCTGCTTTGCCATTTTACCCTTTGTCCACTGTAGTACTGCAGGGCAGATGTGTCAGTGCAGGGTAGCTGTATAAGCACACTTTTGCACTTGAGAGAGTATTGGGCTGGTGCTGTTCATCCTAACAATTTGAAGAAATGGCATAAGCCGCTAAACATACGCTTATTTGTAATATCAAATACTGAAATGGTACTGTGATAGAGCTCTTTCTCTCTTATGTACAAATAGAAGGTCTGTCATCAAGGAGAAGGTATATCTATCATCTATCATATCAAGTAGCCTGACTACTTACTGCACTTATTTGAGGCACAAACTGTTCTCCTGCCTCCATAAACAATGTTCAAGTACTGTTACTGAATAAAACCTGTAAAGTTCTATTCATTCATTATCCGAACTGCCTCTCCACCGAGGTGGGGGTCCTGGAGCCTATCCCCGTGGTCACAGGGTGAAATGTGGAGAGACACCCTGGACATGTTGCCAGATAAAGGCAACAGATGGCCTAAAAATACAGCCAGGAGAACTGAAAAGGCTTTTTCTCGTGCTGTATAAAGTATTTGGCTAATTTTTCTCTATCACAGTGAATGCTTTAGCGAATGCTGTAGTGAATGTTAAAAAATGTAGTTGTAGACAGAGAGAACCGTATCAATTTTTTTAAAATTATTGTTTAAATCTTTAAGCTAAAACCTCAATCGTGCAAATCACCAATAGCGAAAAAGTAATCAAAAACTTTGCTTCTTTTTAGCCATTCAGATGTGGATATGCTTTTTGTTTTGGATCGATGTTTTGCTGTTTAGCTTCAGATGAATAGACAGTCCCTTCATTGAACAGACTTTATGGTTCTTTCAGTAAAAGATGTCCCAGTCCCAAGGAAGGAAAACATCTCCACACTATCCCACTGCCACCACTTTGTTTGAATACTGGTATTTTTACTGTTTAATGCAGCATTCAGGGCTGGTCATGACCCTGTATGTGACAAGACAGGACAAGATATAAGATTTAGATAACAAATCCAAATATTTCTCAACAGGTTACACACTTGTAAACGAAACACACTTGTCTACTAAATGTGATACACATTTGCATTTGGTGTCTACATTTTAATGCAATATTACCAATAGTCTGGGCTTTTATGAATAATTCATTGAGGTAAATTATGAAGTGCAGTACATTCTGTATTTTCTCTCAGTCATGTATCCTGCCACTCTCTTCCAACTTGTGGGAAACAAACAAACAACAACAACAACAACAACAACAACAACAACAATAATAGGCCTGTTGCTTCACACCTCCAAGGTTCAGGGTTCAAACCAGTTTCTAAATTGTCCGTAGGTGTGAGTTTGAGAGTGAATGGTGTGTCTATGTGTGCCCTGCAGTGGGCTGGCATCCTGTCCAAGGTGAGTCCTTGGCTCACATAGGCTCCGGGTACCCGCAACCCTAGAAAGGATTAAGCGGTTACAGAAAATGAATTAATGAATAAATGAAATAATATAATAATAATAATAACAATAATAATAATAATAATAATAATAATAATAATAATAAAGGGCATTGTTTATAGCTTGGACTCTAAGGCTACTGTACTAAAAGCTAGCGACCTAACCAAAATCTTGCATGCAGCAGACAGCTTTTTTTTTTAAATGTCATGGAAAAAGTCTTTATTATGGACATAAAATGCAAACTAGTGAGCTAACTGAAAGAACATATTTATACTGCTATATTTGTACATCTAGCTCAAGTTACAATATAATCACAATCATTTGGTGTATCCAGTAATTATATTATGATGATTTTACATAATCCAATGTAAAAAGTAGGATTATGATAATATAGGCTGGTTCTGTCCAAGCTCAGGCAGCTGATAACAGGTCTCCCATCTGCTGACATTATCCAGCTAACTGGTTAATCTTTTAAAGGTCACAGACTAGACATTAATGATCAGTCATGGTGATTCTTAAATGTGTAGTGTTGTTTCCTCTGCTCCTCTTCACTGCACTGCTTCCTGCCTTACGCACCTCATAATGTTGTCCTTTTTTGACTCATTTTGTATGCTGCTAGCAGGCCATGTTTATTTGTTTGTTCCTGCATGTAATCAACTTGTGACAGTTCAGTCTGTTGGCTTTAGTTATTAAAAGGCTGGTTTTGTTGATATTGTTGTTACTGTGATGAATAAAGAAGCCCCTTATAGTCACTTGTGAATACACCAGATCACAGCACAGCACACAGTGTGAAATTCTTTCTCTGCATTTAACCCACTCACCAAGTGAAGCAGTGGGCTGCCACCAAAAGGGGGACGCCCGGGAAGCAGCAGGCGGGGATGGTACCTTGCTCAAGGGTACCTCAGTAGTGCCACTAGCAGCCCTGGGATTCAAACCTGCAACCTTCTGATCACAGGGGCGACTCGCTAACCACCAGGCCACCAGCTGCCCCCCAAAAATTGCGTTAATTACATACTCTGCTGTACCATTACAGATAAAGGACCTATACCACAAGCTGCCCCTCACAATATTTCAGATGTGTCCATGAAACATGAAATATACCAAAACCAAAACAAAGGGTTTTGGGAATGTCCATCTATCACTGTGGCATCTTTGGTTTAGCAGTGTTTCTGCCTGGCGGCTCTCGCATAAATCATACATTATGACCTTTTTTACTGTAGAGTCCTTACACTGACCTTAGCCTGGAGAGATCTGCAGGTTCAGCTCCGGCCTGGTTCTCCTCGGACCTCCTGGATCGTTGGGCCCTCTCATGGTTCATGGATGTCTTACAACCTTAGAACATGAATAAAATAATTCACTGGGTTTGTTTCAGCTCCTATGGACTTTCTTGTGACCTTAGGTGGTCTTTAAAAATGTATCACTCTCATGGTTAACTTAAACATGAGTGAGCATTCAAGCCTTGCATTCTTCAGTCATCCGAACCTCACCATTTAAATGTGGTTAATTTATTGCATGAGTAACTAAGGGGCGGAATACTTTACACACAAGTGATTTGCATATTTCAATACCTTTACAATTTATTTATTTATTATTTTACTTTTGTTTGGAAAGGGTCTCTTTGCCTGATGTTACATTTTGTTACAAATTCTAAAAGCGCTGCTTGCAACAAGTATAATAATAATACAGAATATCAGGAAGGGACAATGCTATTCCCCAAAAGCAAAATTACTGATCTTGCACACCAAGGCATCTGGGAACTAAATGTCTACTATTTGATGAGTGCTATGGGTTTAGAGTAGAGGTGGGCAGTGTGGCAAAAATGTATTAATTGATATTGCTATAAAAAATGTGTTATTTCTGACATCCTATTAGTTGGAATGGACAAAAAAGCCAGTACATTAAAAAATCTATCAAAACTATCATTTACTCATGATTATTATTCTGTGTTCCACACACTGCATTGCATGAAATTCAATTAAACATGTCTGGTTTTGCTGCGGTTAAAATAAAACATGCAATTGTTATTTAAGTACTTGCAATATTATGATAAACACAGAAAACCATACTGGGATGTAACCTAAATATTGCCTTATTGCCCAGCTCTACTTTGGACTCTACTTTCTCTGCGGGATTATTTTGGCGAGCAGAATAGCAGTATGTAATTTCAGATGCGGGTAAAGACACTGAGATGGCAACTCTGCAGTCTCTAAACCGGTCAGTTCACAATGCATTTAAAAAACTGTCAATAAAATAAATAGAAAACTTGTGTTTGTCTATAGAAACTGGTAAACAACTCAATAAAGCCAGCACCCATGAAATAGAGGAGTAGGACAATAGCGCAGATGCTCTCTCTCCAGTCTACTGATTTAATGAGGGAATTAATATTTTTTCCTGTGATGACGTTGCTTGCACTGTAGAAGTTGCCGTTAGCTCACGAATGAAAAAAGTTCACGTTTTGTTTTTTTTTTGCTCAGTACTGTCATTAAGTTCCCTTAATGTGGTCAAAGCAGTGTTTACAGGTGCAACAGTACAACTGCTGCTTCACTTGGGTGAAAGGGTGAAATGCAGAGAAGAATTTGTGTGCTATGGTGTGTTCAGATATGACAAATGATCCCTTTACACATGAACATACACAAACTATTACAGATAAAATGCAGGTTTATGTCTCTGTAATGCCGTTTATTATCATGTGCCCCAAAGACATAACTGACTACATCATCAAAGGATGACTTCTCATCTTTTTCATGCCATTATAAGTCATTCTTGCCAGTTTGCCATTTAAATGGTTGACTGGTAGACTCTATAGCTTTACATTAAATGGAGATAATAAACTATGTTTCGTCATTACGTGGGTTAGAATTATACAGAATTAAATAATAGCAGCAGAAAATTATGGGTTTAAAACCCACTGAAGCATCAGAAAGTTCAGGATCACTGCACTGGTTATGGAATATCAATGGGATGGAATTCGCTATAATAAAATTCATTAAGCAGTCACTGTATTTTTGTCCAAATATAATTACCGACTGTGCAAATATTTCCTCCAGTGACGTTTTTGCTTCATTGACTCTATTAAAATCTTTTTAAACACATGCGCTGAAATGTCTTGAAGCCGGGGGTTTACTCGTCTGATGGAAATGTCAGTATAATTTCTTATTTTCTTATAATTTCCTATTCTAAAATGATTCATATGAATTAGTTTTTGGATTAGAATTTATTTTCTTTCTTTTTGGAAAGGTGGCACTGCAAATGTGAAGCTCTGTAAGGCAAAAGTCCCCAAAGAAAATTAAATTTTCTGACAATGTTGGTGATATATTTATTAGCCACATTAAGATTAGAGACATAATTTAGGTCCACTGGTCATGATGTATACGAAAAAATGGCTATATCTGAATCGCATGCAGCACAACTCCTGGTTTTCATTATCATTACTGTAGAGAAACCTGAGCCAGACAGTTTCTCTCTTTGTGCTTATTTCAACCAGTAAAGCAGAAACTTCATAATATTCCTTTTTAAAAATCATCCTTCTGAGATGTATAGACTACACGGTTAGCCTAGTCAGGAGTGGTCAGCTCCTATGATCATAAGGTCAATAGCCAGCACGCGTGCATTCTCAGTATGCCAGCTGAAAGTGGATCAATATCATCTTCTAACAGGGAAGACAGCAGTGCCATTTAGAAAGTGAAAGAGGGATTCATTTTACAGTCTTAGGAGCACGTTGGCTGCAGTAACCTTTAGCAGTGATGAAACCCAGCTCATGTCTTTGTGTAAGCATTCAGTGTCGCAACCCATCAGTGTATCCTGACACGCCTCCAGCCAATATCTGTAGGAACATGTATAGAATGTATTAAGCAGGCCTATTTACTGACATCCTGAATTTTATTAGTCAAGACTCAAAAAGTGATTTTTGGACATTTTCAGAATTTTTTTTTTCCAAATTCAAACCTGATCTCAAATAGAAAACAATTTTAGCACAACTTGCACTCAAACACAATCAGGAGGTCATGCCATTTCACCAGGATAAAACAGCACTGGTCAGTTGTTTGTTCAACTTCTTCTCAAAGCTTACACTTCAGCCTGGGCTCATGGGTTTAAAGCCTTAAACAGAACACTGAATGAAAACACAAAATTATCTGAGATCAGCACTTTCACTTGAAATAAAATGTGATGTTTTCCGTTATTTGTCCATTTTCCCAATGAACCATGTTGCATTTACAGCCCAGTACACTTGTCTGAGCATATAGTGAAAATTTCATTACACAGAGAGCATAATTAGTTATTTACTGCACTGCAGTACATGAACCAATGAATGTAAAAAGGTACTCATGGTAGCATTCATAGCATTCTTTTGAAATGTGGCTTTGTTTATACTTTTATGTCTATTATGATTCAAGTCTCCTACTATTAATACATTGGCTCACTTTGGAATTGATGAAACATGTCAAGGCTGAGGGATCAGTGTGTGATCAGTGTGTGACACCCTGCACACTCCTAAAAAGATGTCCTAAAAACATGAACCTTGCCCAACTAGTCAAGCATCGTATGCAGTGACTTTAAAGCAATGATGAAAAATGTTCTTCACCAGAAAGAATTAATCAGCTGAGACATTGGTTGTCTTACAAGGAATTCTACTAATTTTTCTGCATAGTTGAGACGGAGGAGGTGTAAACAAAGACATTCAGAGTTGTTTGGTTGTGAAATGCTACACAGCAGAGAAAACTACTGAAAAAAATACTAGATTTTATTTGTCCAAAATGACCAGTGAACATAGAGGTTTTTATTCAAATGCTGAAAATAGTGGTAAATCTGGAAAAAAAAAAAGAAGATTTTTTCTACATTCTCCGTGTACCACCACATGCAACACCACATGAACAGTATTGTGAAATAGTGTCTGAGGCGGAGCAGTTGTGTAATAATCTAATGTCAGGTTGCTTTCAGAGCCTTTAGATGCCTCAGATGTTCCTATTACCACCACTATGAATGAATCTGACTGTAAAAATCAGTAGAATTCCCCTTTAGGTTTGCTTTTTGCCCATTAATAAATAATGGAAACAGTCACCAAGTTAACAAGTGATAAACTGCATCATAAAATGTTGATTTTTGGCCACAGGAAATATTTCCGGTGTGCAGATAAGATCCAGATATGTTTTTGAAAAATGGTGTCAGTATTAAATCCGGGAATCACAATGAAAAGTAAAAGAAAAACAAGCCCGAACATCAACACTTCCCGTGTTTCATACGGAGGTGCTTTAACAGTGCTGAGGTTGTGTACTCTTTAACGCCACGAGATATCACCGCCTTGCACATGAGACACACTGCCTTGCTGCAGTCGCCCTCTTTAAGAGAGAAGTACTTCCACACCGGGCTGGATTTCGCTATGGTTCTTTTCTGCATTTCGCAGTGTCTGCTGGTACAGTGCACCGTGTTATTGCATATGATGCGGTTGGAGTAGCTGAAGGCAGCTCGGAACTCCACAGGTCTGTTTAGTGAGGCAGATTCTGCACAATAGGCCCCTCCGGCGGCGCTCGGCTGTTGACCGTGTGCTTGCAGCACCCTGCTGTGGTCACTTTTTTCAGAAATCAAATCCCAGTTCTGTGGAGACCAGCTCTGTGTGCTTGCATCTCCATTGTTCGTAACATCAGCTGACGGTGTGTTCACTGACTCAATTTTAACCTTCACAGGTAACTCGTAGTCTGTCATCTCTTGATCAACAGTTGGTGCATTTAAGAGAGAGGAGCACTGGAGAGGTTCCTCAGTGTAAGTCTGCCTACTCTCAGGCTCAAAGTCAGCATCTGCAGGGTACGAAGACTCTGATTTTATGCTGTTTTCTTCCTTCAGTCCTCTGTGTTCATTCTGGCTCTCCTGGAGCTCTGATTCCTGCTCCAGGCTTGAGTTGCAGTCTTCTTGTCCTGGGGGCAAAGAATGGACTACACCTAACAGGAAAGAAATATGTTAGCATGCATGTTTGCGAAAGCAACAGACGTCAGCAAATGATTCACCGAGTCATTCAAGCATGGTGATGACTACAAAAGACAGAAACAGCTCAGAAGACATCAGGGCACATTCAGTGGTTTTCAAATAGCATTGAGTTTTATACACTGCATGGACAAAATATTGGAAGGCCTGACCATTACACTTACAGGAACTTGAAATGACACTGCACTAAAATACATAGACTTTAATAAGGAGAAGCTATAACAGCTTCCAGTCTTCTCGGATGCTTTCCACAAGACTTGAGTGTGTCTGTGGGAATACGCGCCCATTCATTCTGTGGAGCATTTATGAAATGAGGCACTGATGTTTGAGAAACCCTGGCTCGTAATCTCTGTTCCAGTTCATCCCAACGATGTCGGATGGGGTTGAAGTCAGGGCTCATTGAATCATGTCTTTATGAAACTTGCTTTTCGCACTGGGGCACGGTCACACTGAAATTGAAAAGGTTCTTCACCAAACTGTGTCCACAAAGTTGGAAGCATGGTGTTTTCCGTAATGTATTGGTAGGCTGAAGCATTAGATGCATTTGGCCTAGACCAAACTCTGAAACACAGTGTCCCAATACTTTTGTCCACACAATGTAGTTACTTGCGGAGTTGCTGAGCTCTTAAGAGTAGATTATCGGTAGTCATGTGTACAATGAATAAGGACCCTGATATCCCACATCTTACCGGGGCGTGTTTCTGTAACACTGCAGCCTGTGATCTTCAACATTTCCTTCAGATGATCGTTTTCTTTCCGTACCCGAGCCGTTTCCTCCTCGTACTCCTTCATCGTCATGTTTACCGTGTAAATGATCTCATTCAGGGCTGCAGACAGTCTCTCAGACAGGAAGGAGTTTAAACGGTCTAGTCTGGTCATTTTACTGCTCCTAAAATCCGAACTGCACTGAAATTCTGAACAGGTCTGTTTACACTCACCACTCTGGTGATGTTTGGTTCCACTCTGATACAAACTGAATGAAGAGTTGTGAACTCTACTGCCACTCACTGGACAGGAGAAATATAGGTAACGCATGCAGGGCAATGGGTGCTTCCAGTTGTTGTTTTTTGAGGAGGGTGTTGTGCAGTGTTGGGCAAGCTTCACAAAGTCATAATATAGTAATGGATGGTAGACTAAAATTATTATTTAAACGGGGGAAAAAGTACACGATATGGACACACCTGTTTTTCAGGGTTTGGACTAGCCCCCTTATCCCCCCCAATGCCTTTGGGATTATCAGGAATGGAGTTTGCGAGCCATCTCGTCCAACATCAGTGCCTACAGAACGAATGGGCAAAACTTCCCACAGAAACTCAGAAATCTTGTGGGAAATCTTCCAAAAACAGTGGAAGCTGTTATGACCGGAAAGGGGAAACAACTCCATATTAAAGTCTATGTGTTTGAATGCGATGCCTGGGGGTGTAATGGTCAGGGGTCCCAATAATTTTGTCCATATAGTGTATTACACAGCTTTGGTTTTCCCTTAAACGCTGTTTGATAACATCTAAAACATTTTTTATTATTTGTTTGGTGTGCTTTTTCTTATACCGTTGCATAGCTTTTATTCTATTGTTTATGCGGTTCCTAACTTTGTACTGTCCAAAGTGTGTGTGTGTGGGGGGTGGTACCATGAGGGTACAGTAACGGCCCCAGCACTGCTAGTGTCATTACTGAGGTACCCTTGAGCAAGGTATTGTCCCCCATTGTTGGCAGTCCCCTGCTTAACTTGATGAATGAGTTAAATGCAGAGAAAAAATTTCACATTGTTCACACCGTGTGCTTTGCTGTGGTGTGTTCATGCGTGACTATTAGAGGCCCCTTTACTTTATTTCCTCTAACCATTATTGCTCTGAACTTTAAGCAGGTGGGCCGGAAAGGAGCTTCAGTGGCAGCTCATGAACTGAATTACTTGCCCCTTCAGTCATCCTGTCCTAGAGCAGTGGGATCACTGAAGCTCATGCTGAAAAAGAGGGATTTATTTTGCTTTTTGAACTTGGGAGTTTGCTGGCGCGTCCCGAGGCTCTGCTCACAGCCTCATGGTTCCTCACTGAAGTGTGTGATCAGGTGTCCCTGGAGGTCCACTTACTGATAAGGCTTGCAAAGGCTTTCCTTAAGCACACCACCTTGCTATTAACCAATGGATTATGAGATTAAGGTTATTCAGTTCACACTTGGAGTGCTGTTCAGGTCTACCAACACGACTTTGCATTTTCTACTTTTCCTTCACCTTCTACTTTTGTGCGAACCCTCCCTGCCTGTTGAGTCCTTCTAATTAGAGAGGCTGTTATGTATTACACAAGTGATACTCAGTTTTATACACGCAATTGTCTATAAATGCAATAAATGGTTTAAAAGTATTGGGACCCCTGTTTCCCAGGGTTTGGGTAGGCCTCTTCCTTCCAGGGAAGGGCAATCCTAATGCTTCAGCAAACCAAGACATTTTGGAAAACAACTTTCTGGACAGTTTGAAGAAACCCTTTCTATTCCAGCATGATTGTGACCGGGTCCATAAAGACATGGCTGGAAGTGCTTGACTGACTCGCACAGACCCCTGACCTCAACCTCATCCAGCACGTTGGGGATGAACTGGAACAGAGACTGTGAATCAGGACTCTCATCCAACATGTGTCTAATCTCATAAATTCTACAGAATGAATAGGCACAAACTCTTATAGAAACATTCCAAAATCTTCTGGAAAGCCTTCCAAAAAGAGTGGAAGCTGTTATAGCTGGAATGGGAAACAACTCCATATTAAAGTCTGTGTGTTTGAATGTAACATCATTAAAGTATCTGCTGGTGTAATGATCAGGGGCTCCAATACTTTTGTCTGTATAGTGGATTACACAGCATTGTTTTTCCCTTAAATAGTATTTGCTAAAATCTAAAATAATATATTTTGTAATTACACCACCTTTTTAATAACATTTCATCTGTAAAGAAAAATCTTTTAGGCAAAAAAGTATTGCTATGAGAAAACAGTCATAACTGAAAGAGAAGGGAAAGTAACTGTGTTTGGGAAAAAGCTTGTGTTGAATAATGGAAATGAATCACTGTGTATTATTTAATAACATTTCCAGACTTCTGCATGCATAGCTTCTTGCTGTACTACATTTATTTAGATTGATTGTAGAGTAGAATTTACTTCAATTGAAACTGAAGTTTCTATTACATTTAAAATGGGGATAAAAAGGTTCTACGCATTAAAAAAGGTTAATTGACTTGCAGCGCAACCATTTTAATATTATTTATAAGCGATATCACTATTCAAAATACATAAATAGATTAAAAAAATTTACACACCAGGATTTGCACTGGCTGAAAAATACATGTTGAATGGACCAACAGAAATGCTCTAAAATCTATTTCTAGGAGCTTACTTGAAGAAAGTGTCTCCTACGGCGTACGTAGTGTACACTGCCTGTGCTAAAAATGTCTATGAGGTATAATCTTTTTAAAGAAGCAGATAATAATTTCAATAACTTCAGAGGAAAAGGTTCTGATGCTTCCAAACAAAGAGACACTTGGGAGCAGAAAAAGCTGACTGTTGTTGCGGAGCTGAGCCAAATAATCCGATCTCAGGGAATGAATAGCACAGGTGTTTCTAATCCCAGTCATGGGGTCCCCTTGCCCTACAGATTCTTTTTCTCCTGCTCTAAACACCTGATCCAACCAACGGGAAGCTTGTTAATTAAATACTGAAATCAGGTGTGCTACATGCGACCAAGAACAAAGAAGTGCATCTTGTGGGTCTAGGAAAGGGAACCCCTGACATAGAAGCAGGTAGTCAACCACCATGCAAAAGCACTTAATGGACTGGGGTACAAGCAGATAAAAAGGCACTTCAAATACAAATACATTTTAAATATCAATAGTTTTAGTATTTAACACTGTTTAATTGCATAACGCATCCGTTACATATAATACATAAAATGCAGTTGTACATATTCATACCCATATGTACATACATGTACCCACAAACGCAACCACTCTATTTATTTTGTAATACTGTCTCTGTGTTACCAACACATTTCTTGTACATTTCTGTACACTTTTATTCTTTCTCTCTCTGCCTTCTTCTTACATACTCATCGTGAGGTGGAAATAAACTACTAAAAACACACAAACTTCAGAAATAAGACTTTTATTTTCAGTCTGAACCTATGCAAAATATCAGCATCTTCCTAAAACAACAAAATTAAATATTCCTTCCGTCAGTGCTCAGTATACGCATTCAGGATATATTCCTCGTTTCAGAACAGAATAAGTAAGATATAAAGTCTAACGTGATAAAATTTATAAACAAACGAAGGATTTTATCTGCTTTGATGCCAAAAATAGCTGCACATGCAACATCTAACAAGAAACAAATTGGTTGTCTGCAGTCAGTTTCACATCCTTGGCGTCTGAAAGAGAAGAAGCCAATAGCAAATTGACAGTCAGAGTGAAAATGCAAAAGCTATCAGCCCAATTATAAAGCAGACCTACATTTGATGACCATTTTTGATACACCATCACTTTCTATCCACAGCTGCTTTATGCCAGTTCCAAATGGACAATGGTCTCACTGGCTGCCAAACATCTATTTGTGTAGTAACTACTAACCAAGCTAAACAGGAATATCTTTCCTGGTGAATACTAAAATGTAACTGTTGTGTTCTTATGATTCTCAAGGTTTATCCTGTTTGAACACAAAGGCACATTTTTAGCACATACATATTAATGTATACTTAAATATTCTTATATTCTTTCATCTGAGAACTTTTGGATACAAGTTTAGCTTGATGCTCAATCTTCATTACTTCAAGGTTATGGGCAAAGTTGTCCCTGCTCCTCCAGAGGCATAGCATTTAATCCCTTTTCTAATCTCTTTTCTCATTTTTTTGGGGACAAATGGAGTTATTTTTAAAGGGGACATGCTGCACTGTTCCTTTACCTCTGCTTGTGGAGGTGGTCTTTTCCTCTATGGAACTGGAGGGCTCTGAAGAAGCTGCAGGGCTCCCTGAAAAAGACTACATCAAGGATTAGTCACTGCTTTATTTGTCAGCTTTTTTCATTACAGTTTATGAAGAGTGCTTTTAACATGACACCTGTTCATGGAGCTCATTCAGCACTGGCTTGTCTCCATTGTCTGATCGCGTGTTGCGCTTTTTTCTTATATGCTCGTCCAACTTTGATTGCGTGTCTCCTGGAAATGAAGTGACACAAATATTAGATATGCTTCAATGCAGATGTCAAATTTAATAGGAAATTCTACTGATTTGTCCAAATGTATGCATAATTCAGTTACACAAAGCCATATTTAGTAGTTTGATGTGAAATGGTAAACTACAGAGAAAATCACCCAGGGTCACATCTACAATGTAAATACAGCCTTTTATTTACCATCAACACAACCAGAGAACCTACATAAGTAAGATATTTAATTTAATGCAACACTGATAATGGTAAAATAGTGGTAAATCTGAACAACTAGGTTTTCTTTTGGGGCTGTTTAGCACCAAGATGCCCTGCATGTACCTCTCTGCTATTAATGGATTGTCTTAACACCATTATAAAACAATGTATCAGTGAGTGGGCATTATGGTGCTCTGAATGTCTGCTTCCTTTTTGACCCACTGTGAATAATTCTCACTTGGCAAGTTTCTCTAGAACAAACCATTTCACTTCAACCCACTCTGAGTGACTTTGTTTATATATCTACAGGTTTTAATTTAGCAGAAAATTTGAAACCTTGGTGGAATTCTCCATTAACTGTATCTAAGGAAAAACAACTAATACATAACACAACTCTCCAATCCTTTAAAAGTACAGCATGAACATTTAAATTCTCTGTGAATTGGACTCACGATGGTGGGTCATTCTGTGGTTTCGAAAGCGGTATTTCTGAATGAAGCCCAAATTGCACAGGCTGCACCAAAAAGGTCTTTCACCTGCATAAGACCAAGCAAAAATAAGCAACAGTGAAATGTACAAATGTGCTTACATTTCATTGAGGAAATATGACAACACGTATTCTGATGTAGGAAGCCTGTGTGTATGTGTGCTTGCTTACCAGTGTGAGTGTAAACATGTCTGCGTAGATGGTAAGGGCTGCAGAAGGTGGCGCTGCAGTGCTGACAGGTGTGTACTTTCAGATTTTCCTCTTCGTCTGAAAGTATGTTATCTACCCTCATTGGCTTTATATGGAAAAAGAAACAAATCACTGGTCAATGTAAAGGCAAGTAAGGCAGTTGCCACCTATATATATATATATATATATATAAAAAAGCAAGCCAACAATTGACAAAATGGTTGGGATGTTCCTTAGTGGCACAACCATCTAAGCAATACCACAGCCCCGTGTGGCCAAAAGTTCAGAGCATAACGGTCAGGTAGGATGGCCCACTCTCATTTTCCTAACATAGCACTTGAAATTAACACTCTCCTCCAAGCATGTTGAGCTGTCTAATGATGAGCTAATAGCAGTTTGAAGTGACTTTGAAGTCTCAAAGGAACCTTTGCTAGCCGTTCCCCCACCGTTTGGTAAAATCATAAATAGCGAGCAGAATTGGCAGTGACTGAACTGTAGAGTCAAAGAAAACTCACCATGACATTAACAAAGAGAAAACTTGTTTCTGTGATTTGTAAAGTCAAAGAATGAAATCCTTCCTCCAGTATTTGGTAAAGATATTTATTTCTTCATTGTTGCAAAACATTTAAAGAAACAGTTCAATAGTTGCACATGACCATTTAAATCCATTAAGTCCAAGTCCTAATTTCCCTTCTTCTTTGACTGTAAATTCCAAAAACATAAAATATGATAGTATTCAATACAATCATCTTCTCTTATTGCAAAATAACCAGAAATCAGGTTACCTGAGTTTGAACACGAGAACTCCTACCTAGAATGTATCCTGTTTCACTGCTTGGTTCAGCCTTGGTAGTCTTGTCTTCACTATTGATAGTTTCAGTTTTAGTGCAGCCGGCAGAGCTGCTATGTGTTCCACTGGATGCACAGTTACTTCCCATTTCATTAGTGACAAGGCTGCTGTTTGGAGTGAGATTGTCAACAGAGGGAGATCCTGTAGATTCAGTATCATCATGCTGACTTGCACCAGTATCTCGAATAAGGGAGCTAATGGATTGACTTTTTTGGTGCTGTATGAATCAGAAGATCTTCTGCGCTTCATATGGAAATAAATTAATTACTCCTTAGTTAAACAAGGTATCTAGACAGGGAGGACTTGATGGAGATTTGATACCAGTGACTGGAAGCAACTGTAGCTGTTCATAACTGTCAAACTTTCTATCCTAGCACCCCTGTACTTTATTAGTAACAGACTTTGCACTGCATAACTGACAACAGTAAATGCATCCTCATCTGACAGGCCATCATTTTGACACCATGTTAACCTGGTCACTTCTCTCAGACACACATTTCCTTTGCAGCAAAGAACAACGGTTTCCTGTCTTCTGAGCGCTTGTCGTAACTAAGGACATTTGCCACCTCTGGTCCTTCAGGGTGCACTGACTGGAGATGCCGTGTCATCTGAAGGATAGGTTTCATCCAGTAGAAGTACAAACATCCAATTACATCCAGCAGAAAATAAAAGTTACAAACACAAAAAAACACCAGACTCCTCTTCATACCGCAATATGTCAGTTTCAAGTGTAAAGAAAAAAAAAATCAATCATGTTATAAATGTAGTACATACAAATTAAAAGGTATAGCGCATTTGATTCAGCTGTTACACTGAGGCCCATGGAATGGAAATGTCAATAAATGTGCCTTTCTGGCAGATATGTGAACTCACTTTCAAGAAGCGGATTACAACAAAGATTTCATTTACATGTATGGCAGTTCTCCCAAGCGACTTCCGTTCCCTAGCTGCAAGGGACAGTCTCCCCGGAGTAACTTGGGCTACCACATTTTAAAGTCAGTAGCAGGTATGTTGTCAGCTGTGGAATGCAAAGACCACATTCAAAGAGTTATCACAGTTACTGTCAATAAGATGCAACATTTGTTACAGTATGAAGAGCATCTTTTGTTTCAACCCTCATGTTACATTGAGGTTTTTCCCCCATTGTTTGGTGCCGCAGAGTCCCTCATGCTATATACACACACTACATGGTAATGGTGGAGAATGTGGGCTTTGAAAGGGGAACTCAGCAACGGCAAAAGGCAAAGTTGTGGGGCTGATCCTGGAGCTACAGCTTATGCTGTTGGTGGGAAGGGACTGACCCAGGTTTGAGCACCAGCAGCTGGGGAAGGGCAGACCCTGGAAGCGACCGCTACGCTGTTTGCTCACAAGGGGAAGCCGCTGCAGAGGGTGGCACCAAAGGTGAGGACCTGCCCCTGACTGAGCTCTCTTCTGCTTTTTCCTGAAAGAGACAATCTTTGCCAAAGAACAGAAGCAAGATGACCGCCACCAACACTTCTGAAACCAGGTGGTATAGGTTGAGGGGAAAACAACGACCCCAGACAAAGATCCCCGCCTTCAACGTCTTAGTGAACACCAGGCCCATAAACTACCCATCTGGACCCAGCAAAAATTCTAGTCAGGTGACAAAGTCCTCCTCTTAGTGCCAAGTTCAAAATATGTAAATTCCTGGCACATTGGCAGGGACCCTACATTGTTAAACACAAATTACATAAACCTAAGCCACTACCACCTCTCGCAGTTTGCCCTGTGCCTCCAACAGGTTCCATAGAGCCAGCTCACGATCAGGCCATTTGGTAGCAAGTAAGTCACTGTCAACAAGAAGGTTGCAGTGTATAAAAGGGGCTCCCAGTAGCAGCATAGTATCAGCGTCACAGGTAACGAATGCCGTTCTCTCTCATCCCTTTCTTTTGCACTGGACTGGTTTTGATGCAGTATGTGTGTGTAAATAGGGATTGTGGCCTAAAGAACACCAAAAATAACGACCGTTAATCAGGTTTATGTGTCCTTTGCTATTAGTTCTCATATACTTCGGCAACTGAGCAAGTCATCCCAACACCCAGGATCAAAATCAATTTATGGAGTAGTTCAATCCCTTTCTATCTAGGGTAGCATCCAAACCTAGCCTGTATAAACGAGAAACAATTATCAGAGGGAGGTTTGTACCTGTGAGGGGTCAATCTGTTGCATTTTCTTTGTCTTTGCTTCTGTGAACATACTGCTCTCTCTGTCCCTTTTCCTTTTCAATCCCAGGTCATCTAAACCAACGGATCTAACACCAGAGCCATGGCCAGTATGCGCATCAATCTTGTCCATGTCCTCTTTAATGTAACCTTCAGAATCAAACATGTCCAATGTTGAACTGTAAGCAACATCGGAGTGTGGATCAGGATTATGCTTTGTTGTAGTGGGAATACAAGCCATAACTGTAGAACAAGCCATTCGTAAGGTAGGAGCTCTGTTCTCACGGTTGTCAAAGACATGAATGGAAGTGTTTCCACTTTCAGTTTTCTGTACATCACTACTGAATACTTCCGGAACTAGAACATATGTTGACTCTGAATCAGGGTCATTTTTGTCTGAGTCAGATAAGGGTACCTGCTCTGATTCTGCACCACAGCATGTTTGCTGAAAATCATTGCTATCTGGGGTGGATGTGGTCATCTTTGAGTTTAAGTCACTGGATAGCTGTGAATTGTGTTCTACATGGTCCAACAACTCTGGAAGGACAACACTTTCTGCATTACAGTCTAAATTGGCTGATGAGGGAAGATCTCGGGCAGTGTTTTTTTCTAGGTCACGGCTGCCAGTGCCTAGAAGGGAAGAATCTACAGGTGGATGACTTGATAGCTTATCTGGATTCTTTGTTACACTTTTGGCAATGTACGGGATAGGGCTATTTTCTGTTGTGCTTGGGATCGCAGTGGTTTCTGGACTTTCTGGAACTATTGAAGTCTTCGGCAAAGTGCTGGATTCAACTTCTGGCATGGGATCGTTCAGGGACTCTGCTGGGGTCTGTTGTGCTGTACTGTAAATATTGTCTTGAACAAGATAATCAGACTTGGTATCAAATGTTTTCTGTGCGATGTTGGGCCTAGTTTTTAAATGAGCATTTGGAGTATATACACTGCTGGCAGCTTCAGTTTGAGTCAGCTCCCACTTTGGTTCTTTTGGCTCACATATCAAAGCATGCTTCCAAAACTGATTCCTTCGATAAGATCCCTGACAGAAGAGACAATGAACAAGGTGTTCATCCACAACTGTGTAATCAGATTCTAAGGTTTTCTTACTGCAAAGATGGCTCAACAATTTCTTCCTCTCTTCCAAGGTTTTGCTACAATTGAAAGCTTCTATGACCTCGGGTTCCCTTGGGTGGTCATACTTGAGATGCAGTTCTATTTTTCTACAAGCTTTACTGCAAAATCGACAGTACACAGTACTCCTGCCCTTTATTAATTCTTTGCCCTTAGTTGAAGTTTGCAATGCCGCTTTCGAGCTTTGGCTTCCTGTGGCTGGGTGAACCACTGATGATTTAGCTGGTATTGCTTCCATCTCTGTTGCAGAGTCACTCTTTCCTAAGATTTCAGAGTTGTCTGTTGAATCATCTATACGTACTTTTGATGCCTTCAAAAACATTTAAAAGAACAAAAAAAGTACACATTAGTTTTACTTCTAGTTACATATATTAAAAGTATTAAGGCAAGTTACATTAGGTATTTTAGAAGAATCAAGGTAAGTTTAAGAAAATAGCTGTAATTGGCAATACATGACCATAAAAGTGACAGCAACTTTAAAACTTTGTCAGTTTTTCTCCTCTAATGGAGTTGCATACCTGGACATGAACAACTTCGTGTTTATCCTTTGTTTCACTGTTGAAGGCAGATGATGTCTTGCCAATACGTCCAGAACTAGAGTGTACCCTCATGTGCCGCGACAGGGATACTTTGCCAGCAAATATTAAACCACAGATCAAGCATGTAGAGGAGGTCTCCTGGTCCTTAGAATTTTTCTTTGTTTGTTGAATGGAAGTGGTCATGGCAGATGAGTTCTTGCCAGTACGTCCAGATCTAGAGTGTACCCTCATGTGCCGTGACAGGGATACGTTACCAGCAAACACTAAACCACAGATCATACATGTAGCAGAGCTCTTAAGGCTCTTAGAATTTTTCTTTGCTTGTTGACTGGAGGTGTTCACCAACTCATCTTTGTTACTGGGCAGACCATCACAGGCTTTCATTTCTTCTGCCTTATCTAGAATAAAGTCTACATGTGATGCAGCACCAGTGGCTTTTTGTAAGGAGCTACGGAGGTGGCTTTGAGCTGGATGACTGGTGGCATCACCTTTCCCACCAGTCTTAGTTTTACTTCTTGTGTATTTGTTTTTAGGTTCGTTGTCAGACACATTTGACCATGTATCATGATCATAATTATGATCATCATCATCACCATCACTATTTGAGAGGATAAAACAAACTGACTCTGGGTCAGCGATTTGCTCCTTGCCAGTGGAGCTGGATTCAGATAAGATAAAGCCTGGAGCTTTTGGTTGTAGTATATCATCGAAATTGTCATCACAGCTTGATTTTATACTTGAAGAGTTCCAAAAAGGGGCTACATCTTCTGCTCCCAGTTCTGCTTTACTTCTGTCTGTTGTCTGCTTGACACTGAGCGAAGAATAACCAAGATTCTTTTCTTGACCATCTCTTGGCCAAAACATTCTGCCTTCAGGGGATTCGGCAGTCTGCTGACCCCCTATGCTGACAAGCATATTTTCGGGGTGGGAGGTATCTTCATAAGACGGAGCATCTGAATCTAACTTAGAATGAACAATGTCTGGATCATGTGCATCAGATACAACAATTATGTTAATGTCAGACAATACATTTTTACTGTCATAAGTATTGGCATTTTCAGGTGGAGTTTGAGGAATGTAGTGCTTCCCAGGGTAATCTACAACACTTGCTGTAGCATCAACTGTTTTTGCATCACTAGTATTTGCCTTGACTGATCTAAAACCATCATCTGCAGGTGATGCCCAGGACTTGAATCCAGGAACAATTGGTTCTAGAACAATTCTAGGCTGCAAACTGAAAAGGCTCATGGCACTGCTGACTGAGTCTAAAGGAGTTCCCGGATGATTCAAGCTGTGGTTGGAAACAGCACCAGCTGACTGCAGAGGTAGTAGGCTGAATTTCTTGCCAGTGCAAACTGAATGGGGTTCAACCGTTTCCATAGGCTCTGTAGTACTTGTATGATCTTGGGATACAGCAGGAGTCTGATTCCTAGTCACAGTGAATCTTCCATCCTTCTCTTTTTCATCATTGCTTTCTATTGCAGGCTGCAGGGAGGAAAGTTGCCAATTAGTAATTCCTAACACACTATTTAAAAAAACATGGTAACCCATGCTAATTATCAATTTTTTAGTTAGTGAAGAAGTGAAACAAGAGAGGAGATGTCAAGGCACTCAATTTAGAGGTAAAAACAGCCCTTTATTGAGGAGGCATAATTGCAGAAGACCTATTTATAATGGCCGGCAGGCCTTTATTGTTAATGTGTAATTTCAATGTAATGGCCACTGTGTAAACAGTTCTTGAAACAAATTCTAACACGACAGGTGTTTCAAATTGTTGGGGCAACACATTGTTGTATCAATGGTTTACTCTGTTCTGATATAGTGCATTTATACAATCCTATATAAGGCTTGTCAGCTTTGCTTAGCCATGGTCAAATCTAAGGGGCAAATAAAAACGCTTTATTAACATCCTCAGGCATGTCTTTTTTTAAATACACTTTTTAACTTTCACATTAATACAGCTAGAAATACTCTGGACTCCTAAGTTCGTAATTTCTATGCAAGTAGTCTACATTAGATAAAACCAAAAACTGTGTTCCCAGTAGAGAGAGAACCAGCATCAATGGTGTCTTACTGGTAGTCCTGTCAGAACGCTCCATTAACTAGGATAGATTTGAAACTGCTAGACTCAATCCTAGACTGACAATCCTTATGTCTGGTGACAGAACAGGTTCCTTTAGGGTGCAATTTAAAGCAATAATTAAAAAATAAATGTTACATAATAGTACTCAAATCCTAGAGCTGGTGGACAGTGTCAAAAATGTATTTACAAAAGGAAAAAAGACAACCCATTCCTCAAAGGGGTCAGTCTGACATGCAGTCTTTTGTAGTCATCGTGTGTTTCATCATAAGTTCTCCTACCTCCTGGCTGTAGGTATCTGGAACTCTGGCCTTTGTCAGGTCACCGTAAAATTGTTCTTTGCGTTCTCGGTAGGAGTATGGTTTCTCGCCTGAGTGGATCTGCATGTGCACCATCAGCCGCATTCCTCGTCGAAAGACTTTAGGACAAAAGGGACAGGGATACGATGCTTTACCTCCATCTTTTCCTTTTGGAACTGTAGGATCTTCAGTGGATGAAAGTTCTTGTGGAATCTAAAAATAGCAAATAAATAAATAAGTTTTAAATTAAGTCTACAAGTAACACTAGCTGCTGA
This sequence comes from Brachypetersius gabonensis, assembly GCA_037577145.1. Taxonomy (NCBI): domain Eukaryota; kingdom Metazoa; phylum Chordata; class Actinopteri; order Characiformes; family Alestidae; genus Brachypetersius; species Brachypetersius gabonensis. The sequence goes on from JBBJLR010000029.1 coordinate 7,916,070, forward strand.
AAAAGAACTTAAAATAACAAACTTTATAGGCAATACCAAATACCTGTGCATTCTCCTCACTTACATTTGTTTGCACAATTGGTTTCCTGTGGCCAAGCATGTGCATCTTAAGCCAGTTCCTTCTAGCGTAGACTTTACCACAATGACTGCAGACGCAATTAGCATTCTTTTTCTTAGGGGGTAAGGAAAAATAATGAAAAACTATAATTCAAAAATCACAAATACCCAAACAACCACAAAGTAATATGCAAACCTTTACTACTTCCTAGAGAAACATACCATTCCAGCTGTATCCTGGTTCTTAGCTTTTCTGTCAAGGCTGTGCTTCATCTTCATAAGCCTCTTTTGCTTCTTTTCCACAACATTGTCCATAAGACTCTGTTTATCTGTTTCCCTCTCTTTTTTAAGTTCTTCCACCATTCTCCTTCTCCTATTCTGTGAATTCATGTTCTCTGCTCTGTGAAACTTTATATGGGTTTTCAACCACCCAGCATGAAAATAAATTTTGCCACACATCCGACATGGAAATGCTTTCTTTGATCTCTTAACACCTTCTCCTTCTCCAGTAGACCCTCCAGGAATGACGTGGGGTTCC
>JBBJLR010000029.1:7932148-7956514 GCA_037577145.1 Brachypetersius gabonensis
ATGGTGATCAGAGAGCTTACATATCAGTTATATAAACTTAAAGCATCAAAATCGGCATTGGTATCGGCCGATCACCAAGACAACATATCGGTACTTGGTATCGGTGGCAAAAATCCTGATCGGAGCATCTCTAATTGGTATTATTTACATCACTGTCGTGGTAATGAGATTTAAGTAGCAACGTTTTTTGCCTTCTTCAATTTAGTTCCCGACAGTGGTTAAACACAAGTCACTGTTAGAGAAACACTTAATTTCTCTAAATGCAAGGTAGCGAAACGTTTGGACAGCCCACAAAGAGAAAAAGAAACTTTACTCATGTTAAGTTCATTACTGAAAGTACAACATCCCAAATAACTACTAAAACAAAACCATACATTTCTTCTTTATAGTTTTCTCCCCGGTCTGATTCATTTCCAGTGCCCATAAACTATTGCACAATAGCTACCAGCCTGTGGCTAACACGCTTCTTCCAAGACAAGTGCAGTCAACCAAGGTTTAAAGTGCTGAACAGTAGTACTATTGTTGGACAACTAAACACATTTGGAGGAGAGTGCTAACTGCCGAACTACACTATATTGAGAAACGTATTGGACATCTGTTAGGGTTCTGCTAGGCCTCTTCCTGCCAGTGAAGGCCAATCTTAATGCTTCAGCACACAAAGACATTTTGGACAGCGCCAAGTTTCCAACTTGGTGGACACAGCTTTGGGTAGAATCTTTTCAGTTCCAGCAAGAATGTGCCTCAGTGCACAAAGCAAGGTCCATAAACACATGGCTGGATGAGTTTGGTGTGTAAAAACTTGATTGGTCCACACAGAGTCCTGACCTCAATCCCATCCAGCACCTTTGGGAAGACCTGGAACGGAGATTTTAAACTCATCTCACTAAAGTTCCTGCTGGTGTAATTTTCAAGTATCCCAATAGTTTTGTCCATATAGTGTATGTATAAGTGACCTAGTAGGAAACACTTGGAACAAGAGAGATATATTGAAGCATTGTACCTTATGATACAGCTGTGGTCTCTTGTCCGTGTCCTCCTGTTCATTTCGTTCTTCTTGGCTGGGAAACTGTTTCCTGTGGGTCTTCATGTGCATCACCAGCTGTGAGACAGTCTTGAAGACGTTTTTACACTCTAGACATCGAGGCGTCTTGGATCTCACTTGTCCCGTCCTGCTTTTGTGGCTCACAGATGGCTATATGTGACAGAAAACAATTAGCACATTTTCTTACAGCTTTTAAAATGTAAAGCATGTTGTTTAACTATATACAACTAAGCATCTCAGCCGAGTGGATGCGCATGTGGAACATCAGCCTCTGCTCCCTCCCGAAGACTTTACCGCAGTCTGAACAGGCAAAGGACATCCTCTGACTCCTCCCCCTTCCCCTCCAGCCCCTCACCGTTGTGGGATCAATGTCCAGAGGAGCCATATAGTTCTGGGTTGAATCCCACACTGTTCCACCAGGTACGCTAGCATCAACAGGCTCACTGCTCCCAGGATTGACTGTTTCCAGTTCCCCAGTGAGCAGTGATGCTGTGAGGCTGGCATCAGGTCTAAATGACTGGGAATCAAAGACATCAGTGGGCTCGGTTTTGACTGTGAGGCACTCTTGTACTGGTACTTCTGCGAAGCTTATTGACCGCTTAGGGCCAGGAAGGTCAACTTCATCTGGACGAAAAAAGTGCAAGAAGAAACAAAAGGTTGCATTAGACACCAACTTGAAATAGTAAAACATCCAACATTCTGAATCTGAAAAAAGTTGCATTAAAAACACACTAGAAATAGTAAAACATGCAACACTCCCATTCTGAGGTTAACCAGAGGCAGTCTGATGGCTAAAAAATTTAATTTACACAATTAACTTTTTTGGATGTTAAAAATTGCACATTTTTGAACCAAATCGCACATTTTACTTTAAGATTATATTTGCGGGTTATTTTTATATGTTTGCTTTGTGTCCTTTTCTACTCTTTAAAATCTTGCACATTCACTTTCCTTTTGCTGCAATATATTTATTGCTGTCTACCTCTGTCCTGTGTCCAGGAAATTTGCATATATTCTTCACAATCATATGTATATTCCTTTGTAATCACATATATTGTCATTAAGAGTGGTTTTGTAACTGTTCCACAGGCCAATAGGGCGAAGAACATGATTTCTTAAGATTTGTTATTTTGTGAAAATATGGCCTGATGTGTTTCTAAAGGTTTCTGTCCATATGGGTTGAGGGGCTCTTAGAAACTTATCTTCATGGCACTAGAACCCACTATGAGGGTCTCTATGTCTCTGCGCCTTAGCTAATCGACAACATGGTGCTGCTTGGGCGCATCCTAGGGTGAGAAGGGGAATTTATTATGGGTTCCTACGTACAGAGCCCTCCTAGCCCAACATTGAACTGATGATAGTCCAAGCAGTTTTCTGTGTATAAATAATGGTGTTCAGAATGTATTCTTCAGAGAGAGCTACCTGAGTCGGGCCTGCCCTGACTCACTGGGGAAACTCACTCTCCTTCTGCAGATGAAATAAATCTTTGTTTTGAGTGAAGGATTTGGTCTGTTTTGCTGATTTTTCCTGCCCCAACACCTACATTTTTACACATGTAACTTCTGCATTTATGCACTCTCTACAGCGCCTGCCAAAACACTGTATTCACTCAGACTGTAGTTATAGTTGGTTGTAATAAATCTTGTCCTGTCCAGATGTATTGCTGCTCGTGTTTTTTTTCTTGCACTCTTTTGCATCCTGTTAGCACTGCGTGTATGATTGAAATGAAAATAAACCTTCTAGACGTCCTAACGAGCACACATTTTAGGCTTTAAAAAACCCTTTTGTGATTAAAAAAAACAAACATCCATCCATCCATTATCTACCCCTTAGTCCTGCATTCAGGGGGGGGGGGCTTTTGGGGGCTGGAGCCTATCCCAGCTGCAATGGGCGAAGGCGGGGTACACCCTGGACAGTCGCCAGCACGTCGCAGGGCCACATATATAGAGACAGACAGCCATTCACACTCACATTCACACCTATGGGCAATTTAGAGTGCTCAATTCACCTATTCCCCAAAACAAACAAAAAAAAACATTTCCTGGTCTTAAAACAAGGGTGTTCATTTAGAATATGGCTACTTTTTTTTTTTTACTGGTGGACACCATATCCAGTCTCTTTAAGGCCAAGCCAATCAGGTAACCTGTTTGGCACAGTTATCCTGAAGTATCAGTGTCTTATCTTACCCACAGAGGGCTGGTGTCACTACAGAATTTCATTCCAAACAACTAGATCTACACATGATTTTTCATGCTTAATCAGTTGGTCAGGGCTGTTCTTCCACACTGAACTCAGGCATAGTCATGCTGAAATAGGAAAGCGCTTTCCCAAATTGTGACCACAAATTTGGAAGCATAATGTTGTCCAAAATGTTTTGGTGTGGTGAAGCATTAAAATTACCCTAAGGGGGCCTAGCCCAAACCCTGGAACACTGGTGTGTCCCAATACTTTTCACCATATTATACAACTCTATCCTTAAAGATAACGCGCCTAATTCTAGTCACACAAGGGAGAAAAAGTCGACCGCAACTCAGAACCTAAATGGAAAAGTGATGACTCTTTATCCTTAATCTCAGTGGAGAAATTACCTCCCGTGGACTGTAGAGGGAGCAGGACCATTAAAAGAGGTCTCATTTTTGGAGCGAAACGAAGCTCTGTTATTGTTAACATTCACCCTGCATGCTTTTCTTACATTTCTTTTTCCAGTTGCCTCATGGTTTAATGTAGATTAGAAAACTTTGATTCAAAAAAGAGAGCAAATAAGAGTAAAGAGAGGCCAAGTCACTTCAGGATCCGTTACTTGAGCCATCAAGTTACTTGAGCCATCCGTTACTTGAGTTTGAGCAAAATATGAGCTGAACCAATAGGAAACATGCACGCGTTTGGACAAATGCATGAAAAATAAGACAAAATATTATTACTGGTAGAGTAGTATTAATAGGGTCAGACAAGCTGCCTAGACTTATTGCTACCTAACGTGCATGCAAACAGGCTAACTTTAGATTTTTATGACAAAACGAGTGGTAGCCTGCAAGAGACCTCCGTCCCGAGCCCCAGCTGTGCAGGCAGGCTGGTCTGGAAAGCCCTACCTGGCCAGTCGGTGGGAATTTTTCCCTCCATCCATCTCAGCCTGCGTCTCAGGATCTCATTTTCTCTCCGAGCCCGGACCGTCTCCTCCTCGTACTCCAGCACCGTGCCACCCACCATCTCCATGATCTGCTCCACCGCGGCCATCAGCCGCTCGTTCAGGGCGCGGTGCAGGAGCTGCAGCTTAGTCATCTTGCTTTTAAAAATGTTTTTTTGTTGGTGTTGAGCACTTGCAAAATCTGCTGCGAGGATGCACAGCCTAGTCCCTAGTTTCTTCTTCTTCTTCTTTCTTGATTTTTATTGGCGGTTGACAAACAACATGGTGTATTACCGCCACCACCTGGTATGGAGTGTGGATCAAGACAACTATATTTTCATATTCTCTCCCACAAGTTAGTTTCTTTAAGAAACTGAACCAGAAACACTCACTTCTCGAGATATTTTGTAAAATACACTGCATTATAAATTTCAATTAAATTTTTTTCAAATTATATCTTAACAACCTCCTCTCAGTCTCATACTTCTGACAATACATTAAAACATGTTCTACTGTTTCCTCTTGCCCACAATAATCACACTGTCCTGTATCATGTCTACACATTTTATAAAGTGTACTATTTAAGACAGTGTGTCCAAACCTCATCCTTGATATTAGCGGGGAGCCCCTCCCCCAGCTACCTGGAGGACCCAATGTTTACATGATAGGATTGAGACTAATTTTTTCCCTTCCGTTGAGAGCCCGGGTGAGCTTTCGGGCTTTGGGGGCTGAGGCTCTCCTCCTGGCTCTCTACGGAGGAAAAAAAGCGTCCTGCACCTATAAAAATAGCACCAAGATGGCATTTTCCCCCGTAGTTTGGCTGGGGAACAACCTAGGGCAGCGAAATTTTACACGGACCCTGAGCGCCCCCAGACCTATCGAACGTGGCCAGTGGCGAAGCTCTCCTCCCTGCAGTCCCGTGAGCACGGACTTTCCTCTGTCCTCAGCCACGCCAGACTTGACATGCCAGTAGATCTCAGTGAGACCTTTCCCACAGGGATCCGGAGTTATTAGCCCAAAACCTTCCCCCATTGTTCTCTATTTGAGGGTGAGGGTGGGGAGCATCATACACTTTACAGGGAACCTCAGCTCCCCGAAACCATTCAAAGGAGGCCGGTTGCGAAGCTCTCCTCCGCAGAGAACCGGCACGATGGTCTCATGAGAACACTTATTAAAAAAAGTATTAAAAAGGTCCTGTGTTTGTCTTTTTAACCCCCTGTAGGATCAAAAATAGTATAAAGTATCAAGCAGCATCCTTAGTATCGTATCGAGTTTGAAATTTCAGTATCGTAACAGGCCTGATACGAACTGTTGTGATTTCTACACCGTTCACTTGATTTAATAAATACCTTTAAAGCTGAAAGTTTGCAGTTAAAACACATCTTGTTTGTTTAATTTCAAATCTAATGTGGTGGTGTATAGAGCTAAAAAGATTAGAACTGTGTCGATGTCCCAGTAGGCTATTTATGGATCTGACTATTTTGAAAAATCAGTGGAATTCCCTTTCATCTGTGCACATCTATCTACAGATAATATTAAGGGAAGAAATGAAACAGAGAAAAAGAAAAAATACAGCAACCACAAAGCCACTGCTTTATTTCTAAAAATCCATACATTTCACTATGGTTGTAACAAGTACCAATCAAGAGCACATTTTAAACTTGCTTCAATCAATGTAGAGAAAACTGCAGATACACTGGTACACTGACATGAGAAAATAAATATCCTCCTTTGGTAGTTTGCTTTTTTTTATCTACTATGTCTGGTTAAAAAATATATCTGGACTCTTTCATTCCTCAAACTGGATTAACATTACACCATCTAACAGTGATAGTCTACGCCGATCAGCCATAACATTAAAAAAAACCTGCCTAGTATCGTGTTAGATAGAATTAGTTTGTCCAGCACATCCCACAGATGCTTGATCAGTTTGCAATGGGAATTTGGAGACCAAGTCTCCATGTTCCTCTAACCATTCCTGTTTAATTTTGCAATGTCTTATGTCTGTAGTTTTAATGTGGCTGCTTGATGCACACTTTGCAGTTATACCCACAAAAATGTACAAGGGGTTTAAAGAGTAATGTGTTTACAGCTAGTTATCAAATGATTGGAACTAGTTATATGAATCCAAGTCTGTTATTTAGACAACTGATAAACAATTCATATATAAAAAAGCTCTCCAGATTGAACACTCAACTACGAACCTAGCAAATGGAGCATAACTAAAAAAAACACGAAAAGATCTTCGACACAAAAACCAGTAATGCACTTATTTTTCAGCCACAATTAACTGAAGTTTATCACTGGCCAAGTGAGGATTATTACTGCCCTTCATGGAGGAGACATGGGTTAAGCAAGCATCCCAGGCCTCACTAATAACTCCTAATGCTACATTCGCCTGTAACATGATTCAAATTTAAACCGATTCACATCAGAGTGTGTGCAAAATGCATAACTGCTGATGAATCAAGTCAAACAAATACAAGTCAAACCAAGTCAAATACAAAAAATAATTTTGCAATATTAGATCACATGGCTAAACCAATTTTTTTTTTATTTAGAGGAGGTGTATTCAGTTACCCACGACACTGTACCACTGGCCAGTCTTATCATAGGATAACAGCTTGTCTTTAGCTATGAGTTAATATTTTTTTTAAAAAAGAGGCGCCATGGAGACTCATTTCAGTTGCTTAAAACCCTTCTTGGTTGCGCCTACAACTACAAAAATGTTCAAGTCTTTCAAGTTTGGTAACAGATATGCATAGCCCATGTTGTTTACAAAAGCCCATTTGCACTTCACTTTTGAGGTCTTTGTTCTATCAGGTGTTGTTTTAGCAAGTGAAGCTGTAGTGACCTGGCCACCATGAAGCTCTGGTTACAGAGCGAGCAGCAGTAGCGCTCTTCATAGTGTTTGCGCTGGTGTTTCTTCAGTGTGTCCCCGTCGCTGAAGCTCCGCGTGCAGAGTGTACACTGGTAGGGCCTCTCTCCCGTATGGATGCGCATGTGCCTACGCAGGTTGCTCATTTGGCTGAAGCTCTTTGAGCACCAGGTGCAGCGGTAGGGCCGCTCGCCTGTGTGTGTGCGCAGGTGCCGCCGAAGGTCAGCCGACTGGTAAAAGCCCTTGCCGCACCAGTTGCAGCCGAAAGCTCGCTCGTGAACCTGCTGGTGTGTCTGCAGCTTCTTCAGCTCCCTGAATGTTTTCCTGCAATGCGAACATTTATAAAGTCCCTCTGCATGGACTTCACTGGTTGCTTCCTCCGAGCTACTTGGTGGTTTTGGCTGAGCCACATGGGGCCCCTCTCTGTCTGTCACATGTGTGTCTGAGAGAGGGACATTGTGGCCGCCTCTGTTGGGACTGAGAGCCTTCTGAGAGGTTCCAGTGCTGAAGGAATGGCCTGCATGTGTAGGGACATCATCCTCTGGCAAACACATAGAAACTTCAGTCTCCTCTGGTTCAGTTTTTACCCTTTGCAGTCTCACAACGGGCAAGGACACATCCAAGGCCTGCTCAGACTTGTGCCCTTGAATGTCCGCAGAAGTTAGTGATTCTGCATGAGAGTCCGCATTAAGAGTATAACTCTCTTTCTTGCACACTGCAACCAATATATGAGGGCCCTCCTCATTTAATGAACTTTCACTCCACATCTGGCCTTGATTCTGGTTCTCCTGCACCTCATCAGGTGCTTCTTTCTGCTCAGGGTCGGAGCTCCACTTCTGTGGCGAACAGGGAGAGATTTCTTCTGAGGCAGGCTTAGAGGCATTGTGGACTTTTTCTGAACAAGGAGAGGAAAAGGAATAATGTGTAAAATAAAAGTCCAATATGTACAAGTGATGACTATATGTAATTATTATGTAATCGTGTCACAATAGATCTTTCTTGGTATCACCTGGTCCTGGATTAAACTAATTTCCTCATTAACATCCCCTTACTGAGTTTAACGCTCTGGCCCTCCTCATTTTTAGTATACATTCAGCTTCTTTGTGGCCACCTTTGGCCAACTGAAACCCATGAAAACTACCTTTTTTAAATTCCTTGTTATTTACACTGTTAAATTATACAATTTAGGTTAAAATGCTTTCTTTCTAAACTCAACACTTGAGAAATGTAGTTTTTAGTGTTTTCTTCCAGGTTATGTCATTGATCCATTTTTGGCCAAGTGAGCATAATCTGACAAAAAACAATAGAAACTACATTTACTGCATAAAGCACATAGGCATTTTTTTTATATATTTTTTCCCCTCATTTCTTCTTACAGTTTATTTTTACAAATCTTAAAAAATACACTAAAACAAACAAAAGTCGTCAAAGGCTTCTCAAAGTTTATCCTATTTTCTTATATTTTCTGTATCATTTGTCAGTGTTTCGTACATGATTCACTCAAAAATCATGCTTTATTTCTTAATGTTATAAGTAACATTTTTGTGTGCAAGGCACAAACATCCTGTCTTCATTCCTTCTTACACATTGCTTTTAACTTAAATAAAAATGACAAATAATATGTTTGTGTGCAAGGCAAAACATCCTGCTTGTAGCTAAATAATAATAATAAGTTATTATTATTATAATTATAATTATTATAATGATTATTATATTAATAATAATAACAGTAACATTTTGATGTACATGAGACACAATCATCCTGTTAGTAGAAAATAATCTGTGGGATAAAAACGAAACCTTTTTGTGCGCGTAGCCAAAAAACAAAACTAAACATTTTCCCGGACTTTTATTTTTTATCCCGACTCTAGCAGTAGAGTCAGGTGACCTAATCGTGCTCTCTGATTGGCTGGGCAGCCTGGCGCTCCTGAATTGTGCAGCTGGAGCCTGGTGGGATCTTGGCCAGGTTCTCTGGATCTGTTTGGGCTGCGGCTTGCACGGTGGTGCAGCGTCTGCTCTCGTTATTTCTGAATTAGGTTCTGCTACAAATTGCCCAGTGATTGGGACAGTTAGGGTGCCCTGCTGTGTGTGTTTACCTCCCGCTCCAGGCCCAGGCCTGCCCGCCGCGTCCCTCAGCCGCTCCCGGAGTTTCTGGTTCTCGACCCGCGTTTGCGCGGTTTCTCGGCGGTACTGTTCAACCGTGGCCTCAACGGCCTCCAGGATCTCCCTTACGGCTGCGGCCAGGCGCTCGGTCAGATAGGAGTTTAATATCTCCATCTTGGACATTTCTGCCCGCAGCTGGGGATGAGAGAGCCTCCGCGCCACTGACTCTCCACTGACCGCCTTCCGGTCCTCAGCAATCTGGAGCTGTGGCGCAAAGCAGAGTCAGCGCCACAAAGAGAGCGCTAGATGGCGGCAAAGGGTCCACATATTAAGCCCCTCCGTCTCACCTCTTTACAGAAATAAACAGGCCCCTTTTAGTCAAGAGTAAACACACTACAGCATACAGTGAAACCCTTACCTTGCTCAAGGTGCATCTATGAGTCCTGGGATTCAAACCCACGACCATATGTTCAAAGGGGCAATACTCTAACCATTAACCCACCAGCTGCCCCAAATTCTACAAGCCAGCCATTTCCCCTTCCAAATAAAAGAATGGTCATAAAAGTACACCATTGACATATATATTAGAAACGCCTGACCATTACACCAACAGGGACTTCAATGACATTGCATTCAAATGCATAGAGGTGACTCCACTGTTCTAGGAAGGCTTTCCACAAGAGTGTTGCTGTGAGAATTGATGCCATAGAGCATTTGTAAGTTCTGGCATTGATGTTGGACGAGAGGGCCTGGCTCACAATTTTTATTATAGTTCATCTCAAAGGTGCTGGATGGGGTTGGGGTCAGGGCTGTGTGGGCCAGTCAAGTTCTTCCACACCAAACCCACCCAACAATGTCTTTATGGCCCTTGCTTCGTGCACCAGGGCACAGTCATGCTGGAATAGAAAAGGTTCTTCCTCAAACTGTGTCCACAAAGTTGGAAGCATGGATTTGTCCAGTATCTAGGTATGCTGAAGCATAGATTAGTTGAAGAGCCGCCACTTTTTTTTATAAGCACGGATAAGTTCGAGGCAGTGGGTACAGGCAAAGGCAAGTCTCACGTGAAGTATTGGGTTGTTGCTGCAAAGAACAACAGAACAAATCCTTACACTTTCTTCCAGACAAAGAAAACCAAAGGTTTTATTCCACCTTAAGTATTTAATACTTTTGACCATATAGTGTAAGTTTAAGGTTGGGTATACAGCAAATGTCTTTGTAACCTTTTTTATTTTTCATTCCGTGCAGCTTTTGAAAAAAGTCCCTTTTCTGTTTAAAATTCTTGCATTCTTGTTTTTCTTTGCCCAGGTGCATTAGTGAATAAAGTATTTCCCTTTTTCAATTAAAAAGGCTTTACATAATCCTTTTATTGTCAATACCGTTATTGCATAAAATAAAATTGCATTCCTAATTATATTTTAAAAACAGATTTTAAATATTTTCTATATTTAACATAACTTCCGACCCAAAAATTGGACAATCCTCAGTCTTATTGCGCCCCCTCTGCTCATCCCCTCCGCATCCTTCTGTGTGTTCACTTCGAGTTCTCGCCCTGTTGGCAGCTTCGGGGAGGAAAAAGCTCAAACCCTCGCCTGCTGGCTGCTCTCAAAACATTTTGGCTCAAACTCAAATGACTTCCCTTTACAGTCCATTATATAAGACTCAAAAGTACAAGACGACTACAATCAAATGATAAACAGGAAAACATGGATTAAATGGTCATTTAAAGTACTATTTTGATGACAAAGCCATTATTTCCAGAACTGTGCAGATAATATAGGGAGGTTTAGTAGAACCTTTAGGGTATTTTTCCCGTTCCTACAGTTCTTGTTATTTTCTAATATATTTAAAGCCTTAAACAATATATAATTTGTAAATGTCTCGAATCCTTTTTTTCTGCACAAACTAGTCAATATGATAGAGAGGGCATACCACTCAAATAAAATAAAATGGCTCTTTTTTACTGGAAAAATCCACAAGCATACACATTAAACATTTGGGAACTTATATTATATCAGCTTATATTACAGAACTGCATATCAATACTATAATATATGTTGAAACAAATGTTCAAAAATTGAACTACTTATAAGTAATGTCACTTCATTTTACAGTAGATAAATGTTTAATAACATTAAAAACTACTTTTGCAGCCATACACTGACAACCCGAATGATTACGACATGATTTGCAGAGCAATACAAATAAAGATTTAAAAGGAACGGACCAGTTCAGCCCTCGCTTCATGGGGCATTGGAGATAATCTGTGTAGCGGAAGAGAAGGAGACCCTTGTAAAAGCTGTATTTTCTTCTTTTTCTTCTCAGTTAATCATTTAGATCATTGATATAGTATCAGGCAGAACTGGAGACAACATGTTAGGTGATAGTACCTGTATTGTGCCAGTTTAAATGACTATGTCTTACATGCTAAGAACAATTTACAGATAAAATGTCAATGCTTTCTTCTTCTATAAGATCCTTTCTGGGCCTTAGGTCTGTCCCAAACAGGCATCCCAAATCCACACTTTGGTGATGTTAACAGCACAAGCTTATCTACCATGGCACAATACACACTACAAGCAAAATTCAACCGATAAACGTATTAAACAAATGCAGTTCAACGTACATCTAATTTTATTTTCCTCCATCATGTTTACAGAAAGCTGTAAACAAACCCCTTCACTCATAATTATGGGTAGGAGACCCCAGTCCACTTTGAGGAGTCACAGAGGATACACATAAGCACCCATTTCAATGACAGAATGAGAAATGAGACATCCTTTAACTTTACAGGCATGCACAGGGATGGCAGGACCACAAATGCAGCAGATGGAACTAGGCTGGAATATTGAAGCACTGTAGGCAGTACATAAATCACATAACACGTTCCACAGCTTCCTCCATTGGCTGGTGTGTGGCAGAGGCATCCCAAAGTTCATCCATGAATTTATACCTTCTTCCTGACTTAAGCATGTCCTTCACAACTATGAGCATAATTTCATATGGAGTGCCACTCTGTAAGAAGTGAGAGTGGGGAGAGAGCGGATTGGGAAAGGCTATATGTTTTCTAAAGAATTCAGACTGTATTAATCTGTGCATTTATAAAGCACATTCATTGCTAGCATAGGGGTCTCCTATGATCTCCACAGAAAGGCATTGTAAACAGAATGGATCACCCTGGAGCACAGGGGGTGGTTGTGAGGGTGGAGGGCAAACTCCTTCATAATACTGTATTGTGTTTTTCCCAGGAGAAACTCTAGATGTGTCTACAAACATTTGGCCACATAGTGTAATTTAAGTGCTAATATAGCCCGACGTATGTTGACTTCCACCTGATAAATATGTGTAGTACACTGAGTGAGTAAAGCTGAATATTGGTTTCTAGTTTTAAAGTATATTCAGGACCTGTGTGTGGTGAACTGGGTACAGAAAATGATTTTATTTAGGAACATCAGTGTCTTAAAATGTCTTGACCAAGCATTTGAAACTTATTGTAATCTTTTAACAATAACTGGTATAACAAATAGTACTTATTGCAGAATATTCTCAAATAGAATTGGCTAAATTTCAACTGTAAATTCATTGAGGTTTAACACAGGATAGTTGTCCCACATGTTTCTTTTCACTTTTTCTTTACTGGTATAGATTAAATATTGCAAAGGTTTTCATTAAAAAGGAAAAAGTCAGTACGTTTGTTCACCTATTCGTTCACATTTAAAGCGATTAGTCAATTCCGCATCCGCTAGCTACCACAAATCACCACAGCAAAACGGTTAACCCACAAAATCTGAAAGTCTTTTAGTAAATTTGCTTTATACCTCCAGAACTATCACTAATAGCTTGTTTTGTAGTTAAAGACTTATCAGTAGTGAGGAATCTTTGCCGTTTTCCAAGCTTACGCATTAGGAAGGCTTATGCAGTTAATGAATTTGGATTCGAACCTGTTTTCAGTCAGGAAATATTGAGCCAGCAGATGCTCTGTACACATGAATGACATTTAAGAAACAGACATGCATGTGGCCTTAGGTTATATCATATCCTAACTGAATTGCATTTTTAAGTCATTAAATAAATAACATAACCACCCGGGCTTACAAAATTAATTGCACTGCCAGCAGTCTCCCCTGGTCAGATTTTTAATTTGGCCAGGCCAGATCAGAATGACCTTTACGAAAGCATATTCAATCAGAGCACTCTTGTTTTATGAAGGCTGTGCAGAAATAGAGCAGAAGTCCATCAGCAGGGCTCGGAGAGTTTGGCCCAGGAGAGCAATTGGCCTGAAGCTGGGTGAGGTCTCTGCCACTTTCACCTTGTCTTCATCCTCTATTATCGTCACAGTCAAAGTGGGAGTCTGCAGTTTGCCAAACAAAAAGACAGGGATGCAACCTATCCCAATTAGATCAGATTCATTGATCGGGTAATTTGATTAGAACGTGTAATTAAATCTCCCAAGGTTACCTCCTCTGTACAGCTCGTTTATCTCTTCTGTGACATTTACTAATCACTGGCCCGGTCTCGCTGCTGTCTATTGTCTTACGAAGCAGTGCCAGGGACCTATTTGTCTCGATTAAAACGAGTTACAACATTTAAGCGTTTACATCATATTCAGGCGAAGCAGTGAATTGTATTGGTTTTGGATTGGTATTGGATTTAGATGTAGCAGTGGCATCACATAACTATAAGAGCTTGGCCTTTAGTTTGGCAAATGTAAAGACTATAAATGCACCCTTGATGATACTGTTCATTTTTGTTAGTGGCCTTATAGGATTCTAGTAGTATGTTTGCGTAAAATAAACTATATGGACAAAAGTATTGGGATGCCTGACCATTACAATCAACAGGTAATTTAATGGCATTGCATTCTTATACATAGACTGGAGCTGGTCCCCCTCACGGCTATAAAAGCACTCTACTTAGAAGGCTTTCTACAAGATTTTGGAGATTCTGTGGGAATGTGTGCCCATTCATTCTGTAGAGCATTTATGAGGTCAGGCACTGATGTTAAACAAGAAGGCCTGGCTCACAATCTCCACTCCAGTTCATCCTAAAGGTGCTGGATAGGGTTGAGGTCAGGACTCTGTGTGTGTCAGTCATGTTATTCCACAACAAACTCATTCAACCACGTCTTTATACAGCTTGCTTTGCGAAGTCGTAAAGAGAGCATGTCCTCTTCTAATATTCTTGCACTACTCTTACATAAAGATTTTAGCACTTAGCACTCTCCTCTGGTTCTCACTGTCCTGAACCTTGAATGTGTCTTCATATTGACACATTCATTTTGGTTAAAAGCATCTCCCAAATGAATGTAATGTTATGTAATGTAGCTTTCTTTGCTGCATCCTTGGCCAAAGTAACTGCTAAAATCAGAATCAGTAATGAACTGACCCTGATGTGATGCCAAAAATATGCCAGCACTGGACTGAGTACAAACTTCAAAATATTGCACAAGAACTGAGCACTAGTTCTCTATTTTGGTTTGGGGCTCAACTGACTCTTTTGACTTCTTAACAAATTTGAATATCTTTGATTTCAGCTTTGAAACCCCTCCCTTCTTCCTTCTTCCCAGCTTCAGCTGCATTATGACAGACTTTTCTTGCACGATCAGCACCCACAATGTCCTCACTCTTTATTCATTACTCAGGATCCTTCAGGCAAAGTTTAATATGTTTACATTTCTCCCTCGCCTCCCTCATATGTCAGCATCGTGACAAGTGTGTTTGCAACAGATCTGGGCGTTAGTATGTACTGCGGGCAGTGTTTCTCCAGTTCAGTATAAATCTATAGTCTGCCCCCTCCCTCCTACTCCTTTCTCTGTCTCTATCAAACACCTTCCTCTCTCTCTCTATTTCGAACACCTGCCTCACCCAACAGTCTGCGTTCTCGGCAACTCCTGATCAAACCCACCTCAAGCCCACCATCCCACCTCCAGCCACACTGCCAGATGCTTTAAATAATTCATGCTGCTTTAAAATTCAAATGAAGATTTTTTTTAACACGCTGGAGTCACTGGAGTACACTCCCTTTCCTCATCCCTTTCACAGGACCTCACTCCTTACCAACCGTTGCCCTGGAAACTGAAACATCCTAGAAGCACATGATGCGGCAGAGATGGCAAGTAAAAACAGGCGAGAGTGAGGGAGGCAGGGGAAAGGGATGGAGAGAGAAAGAAGGTGAGAAGAAAGAAGAAATTGTGAGGCGAAGAAACAAAAAAGTATGTGTGTGTACGAGAGAGCTAATAAGAAGGAAGGGTGGAGATAGGGAGAGGGTAGAGAGAAGGTGTCTGTGGTTGAAAGAGAGAGAGACAGAAACAGAATGATGGAACAGAAAGAAAGGCAAATGAAAGTAAGAAGGCATGAGTGGGAGAGAGAGTGAGAGACAGAGAGTGAAAGAGTGAGAGACAGAGTGAAAGAGAGAGACAGAGTGAGAAAGAAAGACAGAAAGAGAAAGAGAGAGAGGGGTGATAAAAGAGAGAGACAGAGAGAGTGAGAAAGAGAGAGAGAGAGAGACAGAGAGGCAAGGGAGCATGTAAGAGAGTGAGCCAGAACAACTAACAAGCATCTTACAGATTCAACAATCTAAGGCAGACGTTCCCATTCTTTTGAATGGCATGTGTGTGTGTCTGTGTGTGTGTGTGTGTGTGTGTGTGTGTGTGTGTGTGTGTGTGTGTGTTTCAGACATTAACACCAACAGGCGACTCTAATGAAGAAGAGTTTATTCACAAAGCTCATTGAAACATTATCTTTAATCAGTCCGGGACTGAAAGAAGATCAATACACAGAGCTCTATCAAAGGCTTCGTTTTACATACTGTGTAAATCACATACTGTTGGTTTAAAGCAATTCATTAAGGCATGCACAGGCAAGTCTGCACAAAGTCAGGATTATAGGAGCAACAGGGCTTTTCATCACGCCACAAACAGTAAGTTCATTGAGAAATAAAAAAAACAACAAAAAAACCCCCCCAAAAACAAAACATCAACTTCTGGCACTGGTGAATTACCCGACGTGACGGTGAAATGATGAAAGGAAGAAAGACACATTCACAGAAGAGGAGGGACGGGAGGAAATGAGTCCTTTTACAGTGTGTGTAAAAAAGATACAATATTGTAGTGAAGTAGAAATGGATGGACTGGGAGAATTTAGTGGAACAGAATAAAACCCAAAGATAAGTCCTCTGCTGGTGAAAGATTACATGGTTCCCCTTTTCACAACATCACCGAGCAGCATGTGGATTCCGTAATAAAGTGTGTAAACATGCGAGGTCGACGGTCACACCTCCGAAATTTACCAGCAAAACCAATGACAGCCAAACAAGTGACTGTGAATTTCAAAAGCAATGCTGAATGGATTTACCTGTTTCATATATTTATATATATATATATATATATGGTTAACTTGGAGGCATTATCCTAAAGCACATAACCATAAAAATACATATAATGATAATTATAGTTCCATAATTGAATTTGTGAAAGCACTGTAGTGGTAACAGTCAAGAATTTGCATTACTATAATTGTTGTAATAATAATTCAAAGAGTAACGCAAAGGCAGAAGGTAGCAGTACAAATATATACACCCACATATGTACATACGTATATACATTAGGAACGCTAGCAGTGCAGGCAGAGTAAATATCCATAACCAGTTAGAGAAAAGAAACTCAAGCTCTCACACTGCTGCTTTAGAGTATGGTTTTGGACGTACGTTCATTAAAAATAGGCATGCTACAGGTTCTTTGTGTTCACGCTGAAAAGAAAACGAACAAAATGCATTTTATATGATAATCTGAAGTGGTCTGAGATCAACACAACAAGGCTACTTTGTTTCTTTTTTTCTTTCTCTTTTAACAAAAGGAAAAAAGTGAAAACAAGGGTTCTCAAAAAACGTGTGCTAAACATATAAATCTCCAGTGAAATGGACCTGACCCAACAATCGTATTCTTAGATCCGGTTCATTGATTCCAAAAAACTAAGACAAAGCCAAAGAGAAAGTTCCGACTTTTTGCTTTTGCATGCTCAGACTTCGAAGTGCTTACTATAGTTCCACTTAGCACCCTCTAGTGGACAAAACCTCATTTGTGCAACTTTTAAAAACATGAGATGCATGCAGGCTCGCTTACGACCAGTGTTCCCGCGTCACGCTGACTAGGCCCAGGACGAGGGTCGGGGTACTTCACTATACTGTAAACCTTGTCGCACCCAGTGTTTCTTTCCAGCATCACACATTAACAAAGTGCTACAAAACCGAAGGTCTAGCCTTCTGGGAAAAAACCCCCCAAAACAACTGATCCTATACAAATTTTACCACCACCAGCCAACACCTTTTGTCTATTCAAAAGGTCATTATGCTGTAAACATAAACTGTGGATGAAAGGGGAAGCGTACATACGCTTCCTACAGGGGGTACTTTCAAAAGATTCTAAATAATAACAGGGTTTTTTACTACAGAAGGAAAATTTCCTGATTGAAACACACATAATGGGATAATGATGTTGGAAGCGATCCTGTGAAAATGAACATTGTGTTTCACACAGCATCAGATATACTTACCAACTAACACATACGCACACACCCACACACACCCAGAGCATGCACACACACACATACACACAAGCGCAAACACCTTCTGAGCCAAAGAGAAAAGCTGTCCTTCAGAGACTTGGCACAGATTCGCATTGTGCATCCAAACAGAAATGAATCAGGTATCACTCCGCTGAGTGAAATCTGTAGTGAAACGAATTGAATCAGCCATGTTGATTCTTCATAGTGAATTGACCCCGATCTGGTACTGGATTGTGCAGGTAAATACTGGCATCCAGTGTTGTTGTAAACATCAAGATACAAAACATACCTTTATAATAAACAAACAAATAAACAAACTAACTGAAAACAGAGAACAAAATCTACAAACTGACCTAATCTACAAACTAGCACTAATAGACCCGTATGGGGAGGTGTGTTTTGCACTGGTGGTCGAGTGAGTTTGGGGCGATGGATGGAGAGGGAGAATGTGGTGCAGCCCCCTCCCCTGCCACACACAGCCACACACGGTAAACACACCACTGTATTCCGTATTTCTCCCCTTCTCTAGATCTTATCATCAGCAGTTTGCCACGTCCCTCCACCCCTCCCTCATCTCTCCATCTGTGTGAAACAAAGGACTGCAGCCCTGCTCAGCCCTGCCCCCCAACCCCCAACGCCCCCACCCCCAATCCCCCTACTCCACACTGCCAAATCCTCCAATGCGCTTCAGTTATCCTCTCATGGCCAATCAGCCTCCTCACAACATGCCTGTGTGTGTTCACCTGCATTTCTCTTTCTCTATTTCTCCTCGCACATGTTCCGTCTGTTTTTATGTGAACTCTGTATGTTTTCACACAAATCCTGTCTGAGGTGCATCTAGCTGAGATTATGTTTTATAGACTGGATTGTAAACATAGAGATAGATGGAGAGGAGCAATGATAGACAAACAGAGGATCAGACACTGAAAACATGTATTCGGCTTATTTGATTTAAACATGTGCGTCATGAATAAAATATGTTAAAGTAACACGATGCTTTTCAGTTTACTTTTATAAAATGACTGGTTGTGTAATAGAGTTCAATTAGGTGGAAATTATATATAAAGTCAATAAATAAGTGTTTTAGAGCAGATGGATGGATGGATGGATGGATGGATGGATGGATAGATAGATAGATAGATAGATAGACAGTTAGACAGATAGACAGATAGATAGATAGACAGATGGATAGAGCTAATCTGCATTGATTCCATTATTCAGAAGCCATTGACCTTTTATAGCAACTGGTCATCTTTCATTTGTTCTCTAAACAAAAAGCCTCTTTAAAAATTTGTTCTGTTTTCATCTGTCTCTCTCCCTTTACACGCACAGGCACACGCACACACCCAAGTGACTAGGAAATGAGATCATACTAGAAGCTTCCTCGCTGACATCATTAAGGAGTATTAGTCCTTTTTGTGGAAAAAAAAACATGCACATTAACATTCTGCTGGCTTCAGTCATTATACCTGCATACTGGGGAGGTCTATGCTGTTGAATTTTTATCTGTGGATGAGAATGGGGTTGTTCAGCCTTGGAGTCTCGAGGAAGAGTAGAAAATAACCGGTGAAAAAAAGAAGCTCCAGACGCTTGAGAAAGATCTGGAAAAGCAGGATGAGAGAGGACGATGGTCATCATGGATTGGTTGGTTGGACAGAAATTCCTCCTTGGCCCTGATTGTCATGGCAACCCTCAGGACTTTAATATAACTGGAACAGATGAAAAGAGGTGTGTCAGACATCGTGCTACCGACAGCATGGAAAAGGGGGGAGCGCTAATTAAAAAAAAATAAAATCAATAATCAATCACACCCTTACCATCACAAGAACACACTGCAATAAACAATATTAAATGATACCTTCACCTCTTTCATAACTGGCTCAATACATTCCACTACCAATGACTACCCAGACCATAATGTCTGCAGTAATGGAAGGTAGGCAGTGTTTTCCACAGTTCAGAAATAAACATGAGGGGGCACTAGAGGTGTTATGGTTTGGAGTAAAAAAAAAAAGAAGAAATGTTGGGTATTGTCTTTTTATGTTCATTACTGAGCGTGAACCAAAGAAATACAGCTCAGCTTATTCATACTAACAGAATCTTTTGGATTTATTAAAAAATGAGACAAAATATACTTTTTTGTCTACATTTCACACAAAATCTTCAATGATTTTACCAGAAATTACAGCTTTGCATTTCGCTTGGAGTCACATTTCTAATATAAGAACTTTAAGGCCTATATAATTTATAACGGTTAATCCTCTGGGTTCAGAACGCAGCTTTGAATGTGTAAAATTGAGGAAAAAAACACAGAACAGTCGCCCATGCAGCTGAATAACAGACCCCTGCTGTCTTTTTGGTACACGTTTAATCCGAAATTACTTTTATCATCATAAGTACTCACATCCCCAGTTGATTACGACGGCGGCGACAATAAGAATAACTCCAGCCACGATCGAGACGATTGATATGATCTTCGCGTTGCGGCCGAGACGCCGTGCCCCATCTAGATTCCCCTGCTGCACGCTGTAGCGAGACTGTGCCAAGAGACGGAGTGAGGCAGGGGAGGACATAGAAGATGACAGAACACAAGAAGAAAAGATATGGAAATAGCTGAATACCAGGGATGACATAAGTAATGGCGTTAGTCCTGAATGCAGAATCATTTCATTTAGTTGCCAGGAACTGCACGGATTCAATTTGATCTATTAGTCTACAATTGTTATGGTCATTCTGGTTCATTTAAATGTGATTCTGATTACATTTAAATGATTAAAATCATCAAAAACAATCAAACATCAATTAAAAATCTTCACTTTTACTTTCGGTTGTATTACAACTATATCCACTGGCTCTAGTCTGATAGCTTTGTTTTATAATTAGGCAAGTATTTTGAAAATTGCTCAATTACAAAAACTTCCTTCTAAACAGGACTAAACACACAAGAAAAGTTTGTTTATTAAATGCATATCTCTTATCCTACTAATACAGAAATGTGGCACTGGTTGAAAGAAAATTTCAAAAAAGATGGAGAGTTTCAAAGTGTTGACCCAAGCAGCTACGACAAACACATACCATAACGGAGAAAGTCAGGCCTACGATGTTGATGGGCCAGACGGGGCAGAAACAGGCGAGTATAGCCAGAACGAGGTAATCGTTGGGCTTGAGGCCCTCTCCTGTGCCCTCGGTGGCGGCGCTGGGCTGGCGCGTGAGTGACGGGCGAGGCGACCCAGCGTAGCTCATTGACCCTGAGCGGCTGCCGAGCCGAGCGTGACCATTAGCATGAGCATGACTCTGCTTAGCATGATGCTGACGAGGGGGAGATGAACGAGATGAGGCAGGAGGAGAGGCATCCATAGCAACAGGGCAGACTCCATTACCTTATCAGAGAGAGAGAGAGAGAGATGGGTGGGGGAGAGGAAAGGAAAGTAGAGAAATGTCAGCCAGGATATGAAGAAAGATGGATGGAGTGATAAACCATGGAACAGTACAACAAGAGTGGAATGGGGGAAGGTAAAAGAGAGAGAGGAATTAAATCATTGTCATGTGTCATAGTCACAGTCTCTGAAAAAGGACACTTAGGGAAATTAAGAAAATGCTGAGAGGTCCATTTTCACGACACATGCACAAATAGGCGCGCGCACACACACACTAGGGCGTGACTACGATGTTAATTAAATGAAATCAATTGTGTTTGCCGAAGAAAGAACATGTCTCTTGAGGTGCGCATTTTAAAATCATTATTTTTCAAAAGTCTGTTTACTTGTTTCCACGTTTTCATCAATGACTGTCAGGTGGTCTCTGGGCTGGGCCTCCGACTTGGTGGGGTCTTCCTTGGGAGGGGTGGGCTCTGAGGTAGGTGGCGGATCTGGCTCAGTCTTCCCCGGCTGAGAGGAGATGGGGGCGTGTTCAGGCTCGCCGTTTGGAATCTGACTGGTTCCTTGTTCTGTCTGTTGCTGCTCTTCTTCCTCGCCAACACTTGCAGCAGCAGGGGGTGCACTGGCATCCGTGTTCAGAGCCATGTTCAAAACGCAGAATTTCAGAAATGTCCAGTTTGTTTTTCAGTCTATTTCACAAAGGCGTTCCTTCCTTTGTAAGGTTTTTAAGTCTGAGAAAACTGTGGGAGAGGATCAAAACAAAGAATTTAATATTTACCAGACACTCTTATCCAGATCAACTAGCATTACCAGTACTAGTACTGAACTATGCTCAAGTTTTTACATCAAACACAGCTGGCATTTTAAATAGTTGATGCTTTGTAGCAATTGGTTCTCCTTCATTATATTCACAGGGAATTCAGAAAACAATTTGGTTTATTATTTTTCTAAAAGAAAGTGATAAAATAACTGTTAAATCTTTTTACATCTTCTCATGCAGCATCTTTTTTGTACCAAATTATGGAGAGCAGTATAATTAAGAGTATCGATAAACAGTATCAGTACTGATATTCATATCAGGAACATCCTATCGATACCCATTCCTGCAATCGTGTTACAGATGTGGGCGAATGCAGAGTTTGAAGTTTTGCCCAAAACCTCTGGTGTAGTCTAGTGTGCTTGCCTGAAAATGGAACTGAATCCTTGTCTGCTGCATGTAAGACCGATGTCTTCCCACACTAATATTGATCTTCTTCAAGAAATATTATGTTCTCAACAAGAAGGCAGAGCAAGTGGGGTGATGGATTTTGTTGTGATTGTGGGATGTTTAACACTCTCAAGCACTTTTAATCGACATTAATTTGACGCAGGATGTATAATGTCTCTTAAAATAGACACAGTCTCTAAGAAAATATTATCAATCCTAGTTTAATGGATTAAAGGAAGAAGGATATATCAGCATGTAAAATGCTTCCTTCTGTTTGTGCCATGAACCTTTTGTCGCCCAATGAACCAACAACAGTGTTCCATAATTACTTGGAATAAATCTTGTTACATTAACAGTTAGAATATTTTTCACTTGTCCTGTAAAGTTACCATTTTAGAGATATCTTCTTTTCTTACACTCTACAGCAGGACACATTTAGCCAGTGCTGAGGTAGCCAAGCTACTGTTTCAGCAAACCTTAATGTGACTTTAAATCCATGCCCTAGCAAGCTCACCGAAAAGTCTGACTCTAGTGAAATGGATCCATCCTTCTGTCTCATTTACTCTGTTCGTCCTTTATCTAACCTGACATCATAGTCAGACCTGGACGTCTGTCAGTGCGACAGTATGCTGAGAGAAGAAATCTGCTGTTAGATCAAAAAAGACAAACAAGCAGTCCTGACTGAGCAGAAGAGACAGCTGGCTGTGTTCTCCTCCGACCTTCGCTGTGCTATCAAACCCACAGTATGCAGATATGAGCACCAGCAGGCTGAATGTATCAACAGAATCCAGGCAGTATTGTTGGGGCGCACAAACTGTGTTGTTGTCTCAGTCTATTAAATTCTTTTACAGGCCACTATTCTTCATATACTATATTTCTAAAATGACAAAATACTTATCCCATCTCAAACACAAGTCCAGCAGAGTTAAAGCATCCACACACTCACAAAAAGTGGTGGAGCACCAAAAACGTGTGCACATATGTTCCCCACAAAAACCTTTTTATTTGACCTACCGGATGACATATTGATCCCAGCCATATGCCATAACAACCAAATTACACTTTGATAATCTTATTTTGTGGCCCTGGGTGGGTCCCTCACTCTAATTACACAATGCTTACCATTCACCAATTGTTCATAACATTAAATCCACCCGCCTACTATTGTGTAGCTCCCTCCTGTGCCACCATAACAGCTCTGCCTCATCAAAGCATTGACACAAGACCTCTGAAGATGTGGTGTGTTATCTGGCCCCATGACATTAGCAGCAGATCCTTTAAGTCCCATGAGTTGCAAGGTACCTCTCCAGGTAAGAGATGTGCACACATGGTTGTCCAAATGATATAATTGACCTAATTCATGATTCAGGTAAAATTCTTGGCCATTTCTGATGCCCATGTGTCATTTCTAGGCTCTTTTGGTAGTGGATGGGGTTCAGCATGGGCTACACAGCCACATACACAATAAGCTGTGGTATACTGTGTATTCTGACACCATTCTGTCATAGGCAGCAACAGCTTTGTGCAACAGTAGTTCATCTGCTCATTGTGGGGAACACCCCACAACACCAAATGCTTTGTAGATGCTCTGACCCAGTTGTCTAGCCATCACAATTTGACACATGTCAAAGCCACTCAGATCCTTGCGCTTGCCCATTTCCCTGCTTCCATCACATCAACTGCAAGAGTTGGCTGTGTGCTGTCTTATATATCCCACCCTTGACAAATGTCAGTGAAACAAGATCTGCAAAATTTTCTCTTTCACATCCAAAAATGACAGCTTCATCTGAAGTGCCTATTCATAAACACTATAGCGTAATGGGTAGAATACTGAAGAATATCAATCGCTTTCCCATCACACTTGTGTGGAAAAAAGAGAAAAAGGGGGGAACGAAATCAGACGACACACCCGTCTCCAGGACCACAATAGTGAAAAGCATAAAAGCCAAACAGCAAAATCCAGGCAAACCTCTTACATAAAAAGGATCTACAGAAAAAAATGACATTATAAGATGTCTACAGAAGACTTCAATAATGATCTATAATACTCTTGTATATTGTCTATATATATATATAT
>JBBJLR010000029.1:7964734-7987511 GCA_037577145.1 Brachypetersius gabonensis
TGTGTGTGTGTGTGTGTGTGTGTGTGTGTGTGTGTGTGTGTGTGTGTGTGTGTGTGTGTGTGTGTGTGTGTCTGTACACATACACAGAGCTGTGTATAATTCTTAGGCACCTAAGCACCCATGTTCTAATGTTGTCTGTTGATTTAAATGTATTGTTAAGTAATCACACACTATATGGCTAGAAGTGTTTGGACACCTGATCATCACACCTGTTAAACATCCCATTCCAGATCCACAGGGACTAATAAGGAGTTGGTCCCCTATTTATCAGCTATATCAGCCTTAAACTCTTTGGAAAGCATTTCCACAAGGTTTTGGATTGTGTCTGTGGGAATTTGTGCCCATTTAATCAAAAGAGCATTTGTGAGCTCAGGCACTGATGTTGCACCAAAAGGCCTGGGTTTCAATCGACATTGCAATTCACCCCAAGGGTGTTCAGCTGTGTTGAGGTCAAGGCTCTATGTAGGTCATCGGAGTTCAGCCACACCAAACTCATTTAAACATGTTTTAATTAACCTTAATTTGAACCTTTGTGTAGGGCGTACAGTCACACTGGAATAGACCAGGACCCTTAATGGTTAATTAATCAGACTACCAGACAGTGAAGCAGAGTTTCACTCTTGACAACTCTTGAGGGTCCAGTACTGGTCAGTTTTACCTCACTCTAGTCGACACTTGGGATTGGGCAGAGTGATTTCGTGTGCAGTTGCTCAGCAATGGAAACTCGTTTCATGAGGTTTCTGGCACACAGTTCTCAAACTGTTGTTGCTTCCAGAGGCAGTTTTGAACTGATTGTTTGCATCACTCAGTTCAAAACTGTCTCTGAAAGAGGTCCCATGCTTTGAGTTTTGCAGTCAACCGCTTTGCAGCTAAGCTTTTGTGGCTCCTGTATGCTTCCCTTTCCATTCCTGCCTTGATCAGATCTAGCAGGGGAGAATTTACACAAAATGACTAGGCATACCATGACAGTGGCACATTTAAAGTGACCAGTTTAGCTCATCAGTACAACCCATTATACTGCAAATGTTTTTCTATAGTGATTGCAGTCCTTTTAATGAATGAGTTGTGTGTCCACATCCATGTGAACGTATATATCATGTGTGTATAAGCGATCCAGTAAAAAAACATTTACACATCCACCCCAGGCCCCACCTTAATAACAGGAGAGTAAAGGCTGCTCTCTTTCATGAACTCATAGTTACGTTTCTTCATTCATATGCCACTCTAAGTCTTCCCTACCTGTCTCCCCTGCAGGTCGTCTCACCTGTGTGACCCTCTCCCTCTGTTACAGAGCTTTGAGAAGCAGTGTGAGCAGCAAATCCTCCTGCTCTCCTACTGAGAGGCCATCTGTCTGGGAATAAGGAATTATACACCTGTATTGGTTGTTCTGGGATCAGTTAGAAAGGTCAGATAAATATATTCTAAACAAGCTGAATTCAGATCAGCTTGGAAAGAAGATGCAAGAAAACCATGGAGGCAGGAGGTGGGCTACCTGAAAAAGAGTCACAGAGATAGAAATAGTTGTGGGGGCATAAGGGAAAGAAGGAAAAAGAAAAGATGAAAGGAGGGCAGCTAGTATGTCCAGCTCCTGTCAGGATAAGGAACAGTATGTTAGAGTGCAGAAATAGATGTAAAGAGAGAGTTTTTATATAAAAGCGAGTGAGTTTAAGAAAGGTTAGCACAGGGCACACACCTCACAGCAGACCGTTTCACTACAGAAAATACAGACGGCACCTTCCTGGCATAGTCACTTTACATCTAGTATTGCTGATATTCCTGTATTTAAATGCACACCACTGCTGGAAACAGAAAAGGAAGAGAAAATGCTTCACCAGTGGTTTTAAAGGTTTTCTCTCCCCTACTAAACAAGGGAACTTTTCAAAACTATCAGCTCGCACAGATTACTGCACAAGGATGCAAATACAGCTTTGCTTGTTTTTAAGGAAAGTAAATGGATGCACGTATCCGGAGTGATTGTACTGCATAGCTAAAACGCAAGCAATTGTGAAACCTGGCTGTTATCAGTTTTATCATCTGTTCTTATAGATACCAGCATGCCAAAAAACACCCAAAGCAAATCTGTTTGCGATTACTCAACAACACTTGATAAGGATGAGTCGAATCTAGTGCTATCAATTCTGGCCTGTTCATTTTAGTAAAGATAGAAGGTTCGAATGTCACATTCAGGCAATCAGTCCAACAGAGTACAACTTGTCATCAATAAATGTACAGAATATTTAGTTCAAACAAAAAAGACAAAATAGGGTAGTGGCATAAATACTGATATTCTAATATTATAATGCACATGCTGAAAGAACACGCTTCCACCCAATAGATGACAGTAGTAGGAGGGATTCTTCCTAGCTGATATACTGTACATCTGAAACACAGTGTAGTCCACAGTGAGTTCTGCTTCCCAACATTGTCCAGAATGAATAAAGTAAACCCTGTCCAGGCCTGAGCTGTTGTGGCTCTAGCTTTATTAAAGGGTGCAGTTTCAGAGAGGTGATATATTCATAAGTAGTTCATGAGTACTGCTGCAGTGACAGATTGGGAAGGCACCAATTTTTTTTGCTGCAGTAAGCCCTGCTAGAAGCAGTTGATGCTGACTGGGAGTAAGGGATTGCTGTGAGGCACCATTAAAAACACAGGAGGATGTGTTCGGTTGTATGTTATCTCAAAGCAGTGATGAGGCTGTAGTGAATGTAGAATTTTAGTAGTGTCTGATAAGCACACTCTCCCAAACATGTGCATTGTTGTGCCAAGTGCTTGATCTATACAATGTATACACATGAGATACGTTTAATTGAAAACGTTTTAAAGGGATGGCACGCGCTCTATGTATTGACTTTTTAGCTTCTATATAAAGCTGTGAGCTCAATTCTAACACACTTTCCTCTCGAAAGAAACTGTGACACGGGAGAATGCATTTCAGAGGTGTATTTAGGCCAAAGGGCGAGAGGTATGAAGAAAATATTAAGAAAGGGCAGTGGATTCATTTTGATGGTTGATATTCTGCCTTGCACAGAACACCATCTTTTTAGGTCACTCATTATCTTCCTTTTGACACCATAAAGGTTTTCATGGACTAGTTTATAAATGCCTCTATACTAAGGTAATGGGGGATCTTCATACAGGAACACCAAAAGCCTTCATAGCTAATGAAGCAATTGGAAGAAAAGCAGATTCGGCTCCGTTTATTCTATACCCATCCATACTGTGAAAAAATATAGCAAAAATTCTGGATGTAGCAAAAAATAGTGTCTATGTTTATAGGGGTTCTTAAATTGCTTGCTCTGATGGCTTGTGCCAATGGTTCTAGACATTCCAGCCAAGACTGAAGCTGTAACACCTCTATCATTCAGATTCAAACCTAACCACAAAACCCTACCTCTCCAGAACCAACCACAAATAGTGTTTCTGCTGATCAAAGGGCTTTTCTGCATCAAGTGCTCTTTAAGAGTGTCAGCAATATTAATAGCATGTAAAAGTCTTCTAAAATTAACTCCAGTTTAGGAATCCTGTTTATTCAAAGTGTAAAAAAGTGGTGTCTTGTAGTAAACATACCACAACACAGCACACAGTATGAACAGTGTGAAACTCTTTCTCTGCATTTAACCCATTCACCAAGTGAAGCAGTGCGAAGCCAGCGATGCAGCATGTGTGGGGATGGTACCTTACTCAAGGGTACCCTCAGTAGTCCTGGGAATCAAACCCATGGCCTTCTGATGGCAGGGTCAAAACGCTAGCCACCATTTTACTGACTACGTATCACCACAGGTCGGTAAAATCAGGCAATAACTGGCCCATTCTAGAGGATCCTTAGCTTTCTTAAAATAATACAGTGATTCTTTTGTTCTCTGTGAAACGATTCATTTATATGCAACATGTATACTGCCTTACAAAGGCAAAAGTGGAACTGTGGGAGCCAACTGTATGATAGGTAGGACACTGAAACTTTGCCAGGTAGTTGTCATAATGTATACATTTATCTACATAAAAAAAATTAAGCTCAAACTTGACCTTTGAAAAAACTTTAAAGTCATTTTTCTCAGTTTCACACTCTGGGAAGTTAAGGTCTTTTGCCTTTGTAGGGCAGTATAGAATCTTTATTCAGGGATTTAACTGCTGATTCAAATTCTATTAAAGAGACATCATATGCTCTTTTTGGTCTATTGTAGGTAGAGCTAGGTTTTGAAGTAATGGCACATCTCTAAATGTCTAGCCGGCCTTCAGATACATAGAGAGTACTATATAAAACTTTAAACTGTTATTTGCACTGGATTGGCTGTGTTACAAATATACTCTGTTGCCGGAACAGTCTTTATCATTCTCTGCTTAAGTCCCAGAGCTAGAACAAAGAACACCTTTGTTTTATTCTTTGTAGTATAAACCTTGATACTCCCCTCTAAGAGCAGTGAGTGGTTATTTGCCCTCGTCTGGGTGTTTTGGCCATTTCCTTGCACTCACTACAACCCCAGTCCTGAGCAAGAATAACGATCTTCTCTTTTTGATCATCATCATAGAAATGCAAGCAATGGACATCTGAGAAGTGCTGGAAGTACTGAGGCCTTACAACAAGAGAAAAAAAGAGCAGAGAACAAAGCAATGTACTGACCTTGTTTTTATTTATTTAAAAAGTTGGACTTGTATTCAAGTTTTTACAGAGGACACTTCACAAATGCTGGTTTGTTAAAGAAAACAGAGGGGGGGGGGGTGCAAAAGGACACCCACCGTAATGTTGAAAAGAAAAGAGAGAAGCTGAGAAGAAGTGGTTTGAAACAGATGGCATGGCAGCCCACTGAGAGAATGATACTGTCAGCCAAGAGAATGAAGAGGAGTAGGTGGGAGAGAGGGAGGTGGAGGGGGAGGAGACAGACAGAGGGAGAGAGAAGAGTGAGGGGGGGTGGGCATTACTGAGAGTGGTGCATGCATTTTTTAAAACGATGTGCGAGATGGTGGGAAACAGAACACAGCACTGTCCCCTCTCTCATGTACACACAGAGCATGCACCCTTAAAACCACTAGTTCAATTACTACACTGTTGTTCTGTGGAAGATGTAGCTGGACCCACATATGTGCTTCTGTTCAGTACAAAACATTGTTTGATTTGAAACTGGGCACATAAAGGTTAATTTTCTTAAAACTCTAGTACACCGCAGCACTTTAAAACAAAATGCCAAAAACGCATTCTTTGGAGCGCTCCTATAAAGTAAGGGTGCCCAATCCTGGTCCTGGTGTTCTGCCACCCAGCATATTTCAGTTCTAGATCAAATCTAACAAACCTGATCCAGATACTGAACAGCTTTAGTGACATTAGAGCCAGGTCTGGCAGGTTTGAACACTCCAGGCACCAGGATTAGGTGTTAAAAACAGAACTACTTTTTGGCTCCCTAAAGGGATGGATGATTCTTTACATTCTTTACTGAAACAACTCAAATGAGAGGTTGTTTAGTGGCCAAAGTACATAGATCAGATCAACAGAAACACACAAGTTTGTGGTTGGTCTGTTATACCTGTTTGTTGAAAGATACTAAAATTGTCTTGTTCCATTCATTTTTCATTTGGTTTGTTTTCTTAAAATGTGCTTGGTTGCTTGCAGTTTTCTGGCCACTAATAGAACATTTGTTCTGAAACCTGTCCTCAGAGTCCCCCTGACTGGCAGGTTTTTGGTGTTGTTACTCAGCACACCTGTACCCAGTATTCAGTCATTCTAATGGCTTTCTGGGGGTGCTGGTGACTAACTTGAAAATGTTTTGGGCTGCCAAAACAGCTGCTTCTGTGGCACTGCTTTAAAGGCCCATATTGGCACCTTTATTTTTAAGGTTATATCTACGAATACTTTGTAATTCCGTGAGGTGGCCATTAGTATCAATACAATAGGTTAAGGGTTTAGAGATATGTTCTAGATTAGCTTCCTCCCAACAATCACTTGCAGCACAAAGTTATGCTCAAATTAAAACAATGAAAAACTCAAAGATAAAGTGAGCAATAAAGGGTCTATGCTGTCAGGTGTCTGTCTCTCTCTCAGACATACAATCCTACGTAATTTCACATCAACATACACGCACACGTACATACAAACAAGTCAAATAGAAAAAGGACTGCATAGCTGAGACAGTACTGTGAATACGGGTATATAAATATATAAAAGTAGGTAGTGCATGAGGGAGGAAGAGAGGACCCAAGAACGCTGCTAGGAGCATTTCCACACACACACTGCCAGACTGCCACCGAAGAACATGTACAGTAGATTCTTCACTTCGTGCGTCACCTCGAAGCCAAAGCCCTCCCCAATCACCACATGCCAGGAACTCCCAAACTTTTTATCCATGGACTCCTTTATCATCTTAGCTGCACTCTGAGAAAGAGAGAGACAGAAAAAAAAGGTGTGAAAATGACTAAGAATCGTGAGTCATGTGAGAGCAGCTGAGAACCACCAACTCATGAACAGATTCAAATTAGTGCTGGGTGTAGATAAAATTCCTTTTAAAATTTATAACGATATCAGATTGTATAAGTTTACACAAAAACTTACATGCCTCTTATAGCATTTTTGGACAGAAAGTAAACTTGCATATAATTTTGTTTGTCATTTTAAACCAACCACGACATACTGCAGGGAAATAAGTTTCATCAATACAGTTATTCATAAATTTAATTTTCAAAATATCTCATGGGTTCAGAGTGCCTTTAATTTGACTCTTTAAATGAACCCAAACCTCTTTTATCATTTCCCAGCCAGAAAACCTATAAAACGGAAACCTGTAATATCCTCTGTCATTTTCAACTACATGACACACTGCAGTTAAATAAGCTTCATCAACGCTGCTAAAACTAAAAGGAATGGACAATATGGGAATGTTGTCATTTGAAAATAGACAGTTTTTACTTTTTTGGATATCTGACATGGATAAAAAGCAGCAGGGCTAACTATGCTATAAATGATACACATGATTGTCAGATAAGCATACCATGACATACTGTAATGAAATAAGTAATTTGTCACAAAAACAATAAATATGCCCTGTGTAATGCTGCCTGGTTCTAACTTCAGCACATTAAATGGACTGTATATTAAAGAGAACAGAAAAAAAAATCTACAGGCTACAGTAACAGTCCAGATGGCTACCCTATGAGAGTCTGGCAAGATGAAAGTGTAGGGCAGGGCTATTCAACTTCAGTAGCAAGTGGGCCGGATATAAAAGTCACTGGTGGTTCGGGGGCCACAGAATTTCGTGCTGTCCAGGCTATCGTTCCCGGGACCCGTTTATCTGGGGGGAGGGGGGCTGAGTTGATTCCGCGCCGGCCCGAATTTACCATCAGCCTGGTGGCCAGTCTAGCACTGTGTCAGTGCTGCTTTAACCGTCAAACATAGCCGCTGTAACGGCGTCCGGTTCTAAACGAGAACTTTGACTGTTAAAGTCGTTAGAGTAGATACATCACCGAACTAAAACTACAAAGATTCTCCCCTCACTGTGTGTGTGACCGGATTCTCCTTCGTTACTGCCAGCTCTGCTCTGCCCTGCTCTGCCCATTTTCGGACAAATTCCACCTCTTTCGGCTGTGATTTGCTAATAATTTGGCAACTTCTGTGCATGGATTGGCTAATTTTATACAACACAGCAGATAATCAGTCTTGGCAAAGGTTGCAGGGGACTACCAGCCAATCATGATCCAAAACCCATAACTTTATTAAATCATAAGAATCACAAACTGGTTTACTGGCAGTCTTGTGGGCTATAAAACATTTCAAAAGGGCCGGATTCGGCCCGCGGGCCGCTAGTTGAATAGGCCTGGTGTAGGGACTCTGGTCCAGACAGTTAGGAACTGACAGAACACCCACTAGCACCGGACTGGATAATAAGGCCATGCAAGAACCAACTTCTGTACACCTCAACTGACCACGACAACATTATATACAAAGTTCTAACCTCATTGTTGGTCGCAAATTTTTCACAGGCTGTAACACATAGCTCCATAGTTTCAACTCTCATCTCCTCGGGCATATCTGTGTGCTGGAAAAGAAACAGGGCAAATATAACGTTATCTGGTGAATATGTCCACACCCTGGTTAGAACACAACAAATAAATAGGTAATCTCTCGCGCTTTCTTTTTTGTAGACACATTGGTCATTCTTACACTCACCCTTATCAGAGGAAAGTTGTGTAGTCTCTTGTAGTCTGCCTCCTCTTTCTTACTGTCCCCAGTTTCTGCCATGATAATATCTTACTACAAAAACATACAAACATTAGAACACCAGAAAACACACATATGAGAACTTTACCTCTATACATGACTTATAGACTCACATTAGACATGTGTGTTTTTCCCCAGCCCTGCAGAGACCATGCACTGTACCTTTAGGCTGTCTTCTCAGCTCTAATGCATCTGATTACTTAATATAGTCTTCTATAAGCTCATTTGACAAAAATCCCTGCAGTCCATTGGACCTTTAGGACTGGGACAGGAAGCCGGTCTACCGTTATTATTCCCAACCGACAATGTTTTCGCACAATTAAGGTAAAGAGCAAACACTAGAATTGCAAACAACAGAATAAAATAATCTCATAATACTTCATAAACCACTGTCCATTTGCTAAAACTTGTTGAAAATGTTACCTTTCTGTAAGCTAGGCTACAGAGGTCCTTGCTAGCGAGCTAAAACAGACAATAGTAATAAATGTACCATTAGCAACAAGCTAAGTTTTCACAAAAAAAGCTTCTCTAAAAAACCAAACCGCGAATAGTAAAGGTATAAAGGGAGAAGAATTAGAATGTGGCGGTAGCTAAACTTGCTGAGCATAAAACTGGAACGGATCTGCACATCAGTCAACTAGCAAAGTTTGTTTTTAGCTCAATGCTAACGAGCTAACCTTGCTATCTAGCTCGTCCCGTTAACTTGGTGCAATAAGGTTATGCATCCAAAACAGAGAAAAACGGGTACGTGTAATTTTTAGAAAGATATTAATGTTAACTGTTAGAATTAAACCTTACCACCGTTTTGTTTAAGGAATAAACTTACCTTAACTACTGTTGACATGGAGACAAGCCAGCCATAGCAACCACTGAGGAGAGAAACCCATGTGATCTCCCTCTTTCCGGCGTACATCTGTTGAATGTTTGGAACGAGGACGGTCGTTTTTAGTGTGTGCGTGTGTGTATGTGGATCTCGATAGTAAGCAGGATTTTCTTTCATTCTAACGAAGAGTTAAGTTGCATTATGCATGTTTTTCATTTATATTTTACATAGTTTTCAAAATACCTCATAGCCAAGTGCAGCTTGCATTGCAAAGAGCAAGTATTAGCACACGCATGTTTTCTAGGGCCCCAAGGTGGACAGTTTCCTTTGTGGACAGTTTGGGGAAGAACCTTTTCTGTTCTAGCATGACTGTGCCGCAGTGCACAAAGCAAGGTCCATCAAGACATGGCTGGATGAGTTCAGTTTGGAAGAACTGAACTGGCCCACACAGAGCCCTGACCTCAACTTCATCCAACACCTTTGGGATGCACTGGAATGGAGATAGCAAGCCAGACCTTTTCATCCAACATTACGTATCTGAATGCAGTGTCATTAAATTCTCTGTGTAATGCTCAGGCGTCTCACTACTTTGGTCCATGTAGTGTACTTCTCATGTTACACTCTGAAACTTCAGTAGCACCTGCAGTTTACTTTACCTTCTGTTTACTGCCACAACAGGCACACTCATGTCATTTTATTTGAGGTTATCATTTACACTTACTGTGTTACAAGTTGCACCGCGTCCCATGGAGAAACGTCTATGTGCATGCACACAGCTGCTGATGACAGGAAAGTAGCCTTGAATATGGTAGTCAGCAATCAGAGCACAACAAGCAAAAGCAAAATTCAGTTAATCAGAGTGCAGGAGGGAATTAACCTGGCCAATCATATTTAGACACAGATGCTCCAAAATGAGACGGGTCACAGCTTTGCGTTTACCTGTACACCTTCACATTATTATATTCAGTCAGAAGAAATAAACAATTCATTAAGAACTAGCCAAGTAAATCTTATCTCTGAACTGCAGTAAAAGCCCCTGACCCTTTGGCCTTGTTCGAGCAGTACTCCTTGGTTATTGGCATTCCAAACAAATTGTGCCAGTAAATGGATGAAGTTCACTAAAAGACGTATTGTGTTTTAGGGTCACTATATTTCTCTGCATTATGTAGACTGGCTCCAGGCCCTGTACCTCATGGTTTGTTTTTTTTAAATAAACCCATGCTGTAAAATGTGGCGGTGTGTTGGATTATATGGGATTATTCATTCATAGATGGCTCAACATGGTCTAATCCCTGAAGGAATTATTACATTTTATAAGATTAGGGAAACTGTACCAGTAAATGGTAACATTTGGATTCAGTTCCACCTGGGCATTAAAGAAACAGAGAGAGATTGAGAGTAACGTGTCCTCATTTCATGCAAAGTAGGTCTACACTGTGACCTGGTACATGAATTGTGTGTTATATGGCTAGCTTAAAAGTGACACACATCAGATCCCACCGCAATTTCAGCACGTCTAACCTAGTTCCTTTAAAGTGCGAGACTCTTACATTGTGATAGAAACAGAAAAAAAACTCCAAAAGAGAAACATCCTCATATTTGAACCAACCTTGCATTTGAACCAACCCTTAATTTCTGAATTCCAGTTAGAAAATGACATAACTTTTGTTTTGAAACCGGCAAAGTATATTGAAGTACTGTTGTACTCTTTCCATCATGTGATACATGCTCTGAGGCCATGCGTTTTTGGATTTGCGCTTGGGTAATAGATAAAACCAAAGATCAAGATCTGTTGACTTATGCTGCATCTTTATTTAAGTAAGATTATGTAAGATTATGGGCTAAGTATAGTTCTGAATCAGATGTTACAGAGTTGCTGTTCCGCAGCCTACACATGATGCTCTCACACTCCTATCATGCTGTTTTGTAACAGGCTGTGTCCAGAGATTGTATTCCTCCCACATCCTTTTCCCAAATGAGCCAGTCTCTTCGGTACTATCTGTCACATTGCACATTGGTGGCACACGAGCAAAACATGAACTATCAGTTTAAAGGATAGCAGCAAGAACGTTTAGGAGGAACATTTAAAATGCATCGAAACCTTTAGGCAAACTGTACTCATTGAACCTCTGGCCTGTTCAATTTGCACTTGACTCTGTGAATACATTAGAACCAAAATAGAGATGTTTTTGCCGTGGTTGCGGTTAAGAAGCCTTGGCCCTGGCA
Organism: Brachypetersius gabonensis; assembly: GCA_037577145.1. Classification (NCBI taxonomy): domain Eukaryota; kingdom Metazoa; phylum Chordata; class Actinopteri; order Characiformes; family Alestidae; genus Brachypetersius; species Brachypetersius gabonensis. Next base: position 7,975,984 of record JBBJLR010000029.1, read on the forward strand.
TAGATCTGCAATGAACCTAATATCAGGTAAGCCTGAAGGTGAAAATAATTAACATCTTGCCTTGAACTGCTTAATCTGCTTTGCTGTAAGTCTGTTAGTTGGAAAGGATTGCATGATCAAGCTCTGCTCAATCTGCGCTCCTTCTGCGAGATGGAGAGGCCATGAGGAGGGTAGGAGAGCGATAGGAGGGCTGTAAATGGGCTCAGAGTGAGAGACAGATTACATGAGAGAAAAACAGACACAGTGACAGACAGACAGACAGAGAGAGAGACATACAAACAGACAAAAATATACCTCGAGATCAGTTGGGCTAGCACAGATAGTCATTATCATGATTGAATCTGCAGTCTAATGCATACACAAACAAACACACACACACACTGTCAGCCTCACAGGATGCAGCAGGTTATAAATAGAGGCAGAGCGGGAGGGTGAGAGACCACATTAGTGAGGGTTAAGGACTAAATCACAGATGTATGGCAGGCATCTGGGATCTGGGGGTGGTTCTTTTTTGCCACTTATTGGATTGTGCAGCCTACCTGAGCCGCTCATCCCCTACGGCATGATAAATTTAATGTCTTTGTGCGGCAGGGGAGGATTGAAGAGTGCAGCAAAGGTATGATCCAACGAGATCCTTTCAATCTGGCCTGCTTAGGCTTCATGCAATCCCATGTAATATTTGCAAGTGCACATTGTATGGAGGTACATAAACACTCATTGTCCATTATTATCAGGTAGAAGTACCAGACAGGTGCGCAGTACCCATACAAGTATACAATTACTAACCCTACAATTAGTATATATAATAAATATGCACCGATCAGTCACGTTAAAATCACTGACAGGCGAAGTGAATAGCATTGATTATCTCATTACAGTGACACCTGTCAATGCGAGTGAACAGTTAGTTCTTGAAGTTTAAGTGTGTGAAGCAAGAAAAATGGGAACGCAGAAAGATCTGAGTGACTTTGACAAGGGCAAACTTGTGATGGATAAACAACTGAGTCAGAGCATCTCCAAAACGGCAGGTCTTGTTGTTATGACTTAGGCTGTGACAATCAGTTTGGGGTATGACTTTGTTATTTTTCTATTTAACTGTTTTAAATATTCACCTGTAATGATTCAAAAATGTAAATAATGATTCAATCTGAACTGAACCTGGAGTCCATCACATCACATGTTTGGCAAAGAAACTCCAATGAAGTTAAATATCAAGTAAAAGACTGTGGTATAAAATGTGTGGGGTCTGGACTCCCAGAATGCTTAGTTGTCCATTGCATTTTTTTTACAAAGAAAAATAGGAAGATATTCTGTCAGATATATGCAATTATTGCAAAGCAGCCAATGAACTATTTAAATGACAGATTTGGTTAAAACATATTAAATATTAAACCGGCAACTATTCCCAGAAAAACAAGGCTCTTTCAAAAGTAGGAAAAGACCTAACAGTCATTGTATAAGTGAGGATTTATTAGGTTCACAGCCTTCCTCAGCACGCTCTTACACTTCTTGATGTGTACAGACTCTTTATGATGGGTCTAAATCAAGTCTAAGTCCCAAGTCTTTTGGATGATACATGCAATAGTATTTTTTTTCAAGAGGACAGACAGAACCCATGTTACACTTAATTTATGACACTAAGAACATTTGATCATATTCCTCGTGGCTGGGCCTGCAGTATCATCCCGGCCTGTGCTCCAGATACATCCTCTTGGGACAGCGAGGAAAGGAAAGCTGGGTCAGGTGACAAAGTTGTTAAAGTTGCGAATTGTCACAAACCACATTTTCAACACGTCTGTGACGCAGCTTCGTATATGAACACCATGCTTTCAGTGCGTCACATGACCCTAAATGAGCAGCACGGTTCTGACATGCTTGCCTTTGTTGCAATGTGTCAAGAAATGACAGGACGGTTGCTAGGTAACGCAAACAGGTCCCGCTGCATGTGTGTGTTTCTTGCATTGTCAGGTGGCCAAGGCCACGGGAGGAGAGAAAGAGAAAGACTTAGCGAGAGTGAAATGAATTTTACTCTTCATAATAACTCAAGATTTTCCACATTTGGTTGTCCAGTTAGGTAACACACAGCGACAGAATGCAAGACATGGCCTGAACAAGTACAGAAGGATATAAAAGTAGTCAAGTTTGAAACGGTATAGAAAAAAACAACCCAAAACAAAACAAGCAAAGAGAGAAAGCTGCATATCAAACATATTCTTGCTTACAAAGGTTTCGTATCTTCCGAAGCGACCCAGCAGACCAACGATTTTTTTTCCCTTTAAACAGGTGCTTTGTTTTTTTGTTCACACCAAGTATACGACAGCACAGTGACCACAGATGTGCAAACGCTGCACAAACAACAGGCATCACCTTCATAACAGCGAGTGTGCCAGACATCAATGAACTCCAGAGAAGAGAGTCAGTGAAGAAACTGGACAGAATAAAGGATACAGCAGTCAAACAAATCCATGTCAGGTCATTTCAGTTCAGCTGTCAGGTTATGCCCCTCATGCTGCATGCCCCTGCTATTTTCACATTCACACCCAAAAAATCTGCTAAACAGAATCTTCTTGCCGTTTTCTGTTATTGTCCCAAGCATGTATACACCAACGGTATGGCTGTTGCTGGTGCAAGTCCATTGCTGGCTGGTGTTCATGTTCATTTTCAGTCTTTAGACCTGTGCTTGAGTACATTCTGATCACTATAGAGACAATATATGACACTTTATATGCAATACATAGTATACTGTATGATACATTTCATTATGTGATTTCACAATCTTGAATTGTACACTGTACTGTGCAAATGTTTTAAGCGCTAAAACAGAAACGTTATCTGGGCAGTAAGAGATTGTTACTCGGAAAAAACACCATTTATAATAAATAAGATTTTTTAAAAAAATGTATGTCAGTGTGTTTATCATTCAAACTATTTCCAAGTCTATTGTTGTGGCAACCCATCACATTCTCCACTATCTGACTTGGCTGGGCAATGCTTCATTATGTTAATCCATTAATTGTCTGGCCACGTTGTGAAGAAATCTTTTAACCCGGCTTCGAAAAACAGAAAATCTTGTTACCTTTTGATTCAACTACTGTTTGTTTGCATTTAGTCTTATGTTCAATGTTCCATGTCATGAATTGTCACTTTTGTGAAATAAAAGAAAATACACAACTTCACAGCCTGGTCCATACAGTCAATATACGGGAACAAAGCTGTAAAAACAGCCTGGTTTCATCTCACTGTTTTTATGAAGTCATGGAAACCATCTCATTTAGTTAGGGTTAGGTTTAGAGGTGCCCAGTGGTCTTGGGAATCGAACCCACGACTTTCTGATCTCATGGCGAACACCCTAACCCCTAGGCAACCAGCTATCATTTTAGCCCTGCCTACAATCATTAAAGTTATAAGGAGTGTTTCAGCCTAGACTGCTTTTAGAAGGCACAATACAGGGCAGCCAATCAGAAAAGAGATCATTTAGAGCCCGTTTCATTGTAAGGGTTAGAGAGAGGTCGGAAAATAGTCAGAATTTAGGCTTTTTAAAAATAAACTCACACAGTTACTGTAAGTGGAGTTCAGGGTAAAAATAAAATACAGAAAGAATGTAGGATATAGGTTTTATAAAAGGTGTTTTTACAAGCTTAAATACTTAATGCTGAGATATAAGATTTTATGATTTTTAAACAATTTACTTAAGTGCCAAAGAATACGTTCACATTTCCCAGTTAAAGTGACACAAATTTATGCCTCAGTGTAACACATTCCTTGTTTTCGAGCTTTGCAGACACACAAATGTGAACCATCATGATAGAAAGAAATTAGGCTTGACCAGTAAGGCTGGTAACATGAATGAAGTCTTTTGCACATTTCCATATATTCATCAAAAATATAAATTACTGACATTAACAATGATGGGGCATTGAAACCCACTTCACAGATGTATGGAATGTTTCTGTAGGTCCTTTTTAGAAGGTCACATTTTAAACTGCTGAAATGTTTGGAAAGAGTTCCAGAAACTACTCATTATACATAGTCAAAACATGTCATCACCATATTCATTTATCATTAATTCAGTGGTTTGTGTTGTTTTTTACCAGATATGTACGCAAAGTATTGCTCATTTATACCTTTACTTATAAATAAAAATGGATAGAATCATAAATCATACTGTAACATGAAAGATCTCTGTTTACACAAAAGAAAGCCTAGTTCCTCACTAAGCTCCCAAGTCTGATTTGACCGATTAAAGCCTGTTCTCTTGAACACAGCTGTAGAAACAGGGTGGCATAAAGAATTACAAAAAATACAAAAAAGGTACAGTACAAAAATGAGAGAACATAAATAAACAGGTTAACAATAAGAGTGGTTAAACCCTTACCAATGCCATCATAGTAATAAAAAAGGAACAACACATTGTTAAAACTACCATGGAATATTCCCTTCCAATTTCTCTGTAGAAAGTAAACTGTCAGGATAACTTTCACAGCTAAAGATGCCTTCCTTTTTCTCTTATGTGGTACAGAATGCCCTTCAAAATAATCAAATGTTTCTGTCAACTGAATAAAAGACCAAAATGTCCTTTACATTTGACTCCAGGCAATTGTTTCATTTTCAACACAGGCATCCCAAAGCCCTCTCAACCTTTAAAGAGATACCTATACAGAAGTAATGGCTGATAATGACAGTGTCTCAGCTGAATAATCTGCTTTCGCCTGATCTAACCTTGGACTAATCACCCACCCGTGTGTGACCCCCTGCTGACCCCTCACTGCCGTACACTGGAGTGATGGCTGCAGTGTTCGGCTGGCTGCTTGGTAACCCCTCCAAACACCTCCACCTCACGGCTGTTCCAGGGGACTACGTTACCCAGCATGCCCGTGCTGCAGTGGGCGAGGGCGTTGAGCTCAGCGTGAGTAAGGACTCGGTCCCACAGGTTGAACTGAGAGAGGTCCCCCATCAGAGCCCGTGAGGCCACGAAGCGAAGCCCACCCACGGAACTCTGCAAGAGAAGAGATTCAGACCAACGATAAAGGCTGCGACATTTCTTACTGCTTAAGCAAAGTGGGCCTTTTAGTCACTTGTGAACACACCCCTGAACAGCAGGGTGTGAACAGCGTGAAATTCTTTCTCTGTATTTAACCCATTCAACAAGTGAAGCGGTGGGCAGCCACCAAGGCAGCATCCAGGGAGCAGTGCCTTGCTCAAGTGTACCTCAGTGGGGCCACTGGCGGTCCTAGGATTCAAACCCACAACCTTCTGACCGCAGGGACGACTCCCTAACCGCCAGGTCACCGGCTGCTGCTGTTGCTACACCAGCTGTTTGGCCAAAATCAGTGACATAAACTGATGGCCGCCAGTCAAATGTCCGCGTGTTGGCTGCTATGATAATTTCTAGCAACATAAAACACTTTCTTTCCTTATTTATAGATAACAGTATGGCATACTGTGTCAGAGGCTACAAAAAATGGGTCAGTTTGATATTATTAACTAGATGTGGCTTGCGGCAAGTGTGTGATTGCGAGGGTTTGATGATTTAGGCATGCAGTTTGCTAAAATGTTGATCATAAGCTGCCACATGTCAGCGACATTATTCATGAAGCTCTAATGAAAAATGAAATAAGCAAAAATCAGATATCAAACATGTCAGATTGACTATAGGAGAGGTAAACTGGGCATTTGTGTGACTTTTTACCTCAAAATAACAATATAATAAAAGGTAGAGAAAATGATATTGTGGAGTAAAGCAGGTAGAAAATCAGGAAGAGAAAAATAAATTATGATTAGAACTAATAATAAATGTACATGTTTAATGCAAAATGTCTCCTTACAGAGCTTTTTGTCTGAATCACTGATCTTTTCTAATAGATTTTTGTGGATATTTCCTTCTTATTTCCCACTATCCTATAGGCCAGGCTTAAAAGCAGAACCCAATAAAAGCGGGAAAAGCACAGCGGAGCTGGACAGACTAAGGGAAGTATTTAATGAAAGCATGAGGAAAGAGGAATTCAGTGAGGGAGGGATTAAGATAAGAGGAGATATGCACAAGGGAGGAGAGTGTGGATGGAGGGCTGAGGGTTACAGAAGCCCTGAGGGATTCCAATTCCAATTGATTTTTGGTGGTGAAACAGGAGGCTTTAAAGAACTGCCATGCAAAAAGAACTAACAAACTAAAGTAATCACTCGGAAAACAATAAGGAAACATGAAGTCTCTCTTTTTGTTTAGTTAATTTAGTACAAACCATTAGGCATCTACTGGCAAATTATGTTCTTTTATTTATTAATTCTTTATTTATTGATTTATATTTGGTGATGTTCTGCTTTACAGTCTTGACCATTCTGTGGAAATGCTGTGCATAAAGAAAACACCTGTTCTCCACACGTTCCTGGGTATTTCTGAAAATGGTTTTCAGATTTTCGTGTTTTTTTTTTTAATCACGTCAACGTGGGCACGTTTTCAAAAACACACAACTGCAAAAACGCTGTCAAAAGCACACCAAGGCATCACATGGCGATGCAACCTTAAACCGTATGGCGTTGGTGACCTCTCGACCAATCAGAAGCCTTGGAGGGGGAGCGTCATTACAACAAAGTGGAGTTGTTTCTAAATAGATCCTCGATATGTGAAAATTCTCTCGCCATTCTTGTGGAAGCACGAGCTCCTTTTCAAAGTTGTCATACCAACCACTGTTCCGACCGAGTCTCGTCCAAAACCTTATACGACGTTGGGGGCGCTGGGCAGAGACAGTGCCTGTGTTGAATGTAATAGCATTCGAAGCTGACTCTGACGTCTATGCCCTTCATACTGGATGGACAGTAAGTTCACGCATGAGTATAAACATACCAACACTTCAAACACGGTTGAGAGCCGCAGTATTTTGTACACGTTCGGCATTTTAGATGACAACCAAAGCGCATACGATGACGTTATATGAGTAGTGCACAATATAACGCGAAACGGTCCGTTTTTTTAAATCTTTGTTTAAAAAAACGCAGAAACGGAATTTTCCAAAATCGCCACTTTGGCCGAAGTTTTCAAAAACTTACGTTTTCACTGACCCAAAACGCAGTATACGTGTGGACGAAAGGCCAAAACACATAGAAAAACCTCAGTTTTCAGAAATACCCGTGTACGTGTGGACATGGCCTTGGAGGGGGTGGTCATTACCAGAGACTGTCTTGTGTTTAATATATAATCACATCCGAAGTTGACTCTGACGTTTATATCCTTCATACTGGACAGTAACTCTGCACATGAGTATGAACATGGAAAAACTTATAACAAGGTTGAGAGCAGTAGTACTACATCGGGCACTGTAGATGAAAACCTAATGTAAACATGCTGCATACTGTGAGATAATTTGAGTGGCACACTATGACACGAAACGGTCGATTTTTTAAAATCGTTTTTCTTGTCCGCACGTAAACAGTGTTTACAAAAATCGCCACTTCGGCCAGAGTTTTCAAAAACCCAAAACGCTGTTTACGTTAAGGCTACAACGCATAGAAAAGCCTCCATTTTTAGAAATACCCATGTATGTGTTGACATGGCCTTAGATTTTTGGCACTAACTTATCACATATATTGACATTTCGTCACTGCCCAACAAATAATGTGTATTTCCATTTTTCCATTTAAACAAATGAAATTTGTTCTTTACATAGCACAACACTTTCTTGATGAATGAACAAACAGAAAAAAATGCTTTACATTAAATTACATTCAAAAACCTTATCCCATAAAGTTAGCATTCATTTTTTAACAGTAACGATTTAAATACATATACATACACCAAAGTACTTATGATACGAGAAACAATATTTAATTTAACAATGCCAATCGCTGTTTATGCCAAGGACCAGATGGACTAATACAAATGGCTCATATACATATATATGTGTGTGTACTGGATATCACATGTAAAATCTGCATGCAGTGAGGAAGTGCAGCCAATTGAGCAATTATGAGCTACCATGCTGAAAATCTGGTCACCCAGAAACCGATACAGGCTATGACTCACCTGTTCCTGGCCCACGACGAGTGTTCCTCCAGGCCGGATGGAGTGACGGGTTGCCAGGTCCTTCCCCTCACCTTTCAGCTTGCCTCCTAGGTAGGCGTGCCACACTCCAGCTCTTCTGTTCCAACTGACACACACATGCTGCCAAGCACCCACTGTCAGGTTCAGGGTGAACTGCGCCACCTACGGGAGGGAAGAACAAATCTATTAAAAAGCAACTTCACTGAAGTGTGCAATATTTTATTGGCACACTCTTTCTGCAGGATCACTTCACTGGGTGCATCCCTATGGCTGCATAAATACTTGCATATTAATCTATTATAACAAGACCCTACGGGTAACAGACTGAATCTCATTAATACTTAATCTCATGAATTTCCATTATGTACTATTTTGAGGAGACATGGCCTCGGGGGTGCACTTTCCACAGGAATCCTGTCAACACCATGCTGAAATGCAGCTTCCAGTTTAGAACATAACAAGACAAAAATCCAGTAGAAGTATGTTCTGGGCATCATGGGTTCCGTGTCATGCATGGATTTTGTGTGATAGTAGGTAAACCTGGGTAAAGTTTCATTCTGTCTATTTATGCTGGAAATCTAATCTGACCTATTTAATACATTTAAAATGACAGTGCTGTAGTCAGTTCTTACACATGCACTCACCCCACATGGAAGAGGGAACAGGGTGAATAAAGGCTGAAGTGTTACTTCATTCGCTGGTCCAATTAAACACAGGCCAGCTGAGCAGTCTTTGCGACTGAAGCTCCTGCCGTGCGTTAATAATAAATGCTCTTTCAAAGACACTTAGATCTTCTCCTCTAGCCACCTTAATCTGCTTAAGGTCCGCTGGTCTTGTTCAGCATTTTTACGCATCACTTAGAGCACAGTAGGATGTTAAGTGCTTACTTGTATCAGTCCACCTGTCTGGAAACACCTGCACTCATTTATTCAGGTCTGTCTTTTAATTTGTCAGCCATCTGTAGATTACCATCACATGACATAAGCACTCTCGGAAAACAAATGATTTCACATTCCGCAGCAGTGGCTTGGTCCGTACCTCATTATTGATGATGAACTCAATAGGGCCATGCACCAGCTGCTGTAGGCCCAGTTCATGACTCTGCTCTGACACTGCGTATGAAAATCCAGTTCCCAAGACACTCTGCAAAGGTCTGAGCCACACGCAGACGGTGAGGGCATGAAGTGCAGGGATGGAGTGCTTCACCACGGCATACATTGAGCTGCTCCTCGTAGGGAACGAAAGTTTATAACTCTCTGGAAACCTGTTCTCAGACATACCTGCCGCAGAGACAAAGGCAAACATATACTTAGGAAATTCACAAAGTTAGTGTACATATCACTGTCGAGACAAATGAATTTTGTTTTTACACTTGCTGCTTACGGTACACACTTTTCATGAAAAATGGATCGTTAAAACAATGCCATACATTAAAACTGAGAGTTTTTCCTTTTGACTAAAAAGCTGCCATTTAATATGTCTGTTTTTAAAGGAATGACAAAAATTCAGATTAACAGTATTTTTTTATTTAAGGTGTAGGTGGTCAGCCAAGAAATGTTTGGCGTCCAAAGTTTGCTTAAGTTTAATGAATTACACTAGAACTCAATGGTCTAATCATACGTTAGCAAGCATTACATAACATTAATGTCTTGATGTGGCTGATAACTATGTATGTGTGTGTGTGTGTGTGTGTGTGTGTGTGTGTAAATTGATTAAATCCTTGGTTTAATGCTGCAGTTACATATTGCTGTATCTCTCAAATGCCTGGTTATACAATCACCCTCTCTAATCACCCCAAACCTCATTAAAACCAACCAAATCAATGCTGTGCTCGGTGAACAGATTTGCAGAAGAGAGAGAGATGCATTGGAATGTCTATTTATAGCTGCTCTAAAGGTGGCGAAATATTGAACAGTTTCTGCATAATTGATCCAATGTGTTAATGAAGTAGTGTTTTCCCATCAAATCTGCCTGTTCTCAAAACAGTGACTACAGACTTTGAAAGGGCCTTTGAAATACTTTCTTTAGGTTTCACTTCGCACTTCTTTTTATTGTCAATTAATGCATTTGATTATTTGTTTTATTTTGTGCTTCATATTATTTAAGATAATACATTCAATGAATTCAGTAACGCTACTCTTCCTAACTTGATAGTTGATTTGGCAGACGGTTGTATTCTATTTTCTACTTTTAAAATAATGTCAAAGGGTCAATACCGTTCACCCAGGGAGGCTGTAAGGCCATGGCTATTTTTATGAGAACGTTAGATAATGAAAATACATGGCCTGCTCTCCTTTACCCATTTTCAGTCTCAGTTTCTCTCTCTCTCTCTCTCTCTCTTACCTTGCTCGAGGCTACTGATTCGCTGGTGGACAGCATCCAGCCCTTGGTCAATGTGCTCCTGGTGTTTCTGGGTCTCTTTGCGAAGAGCTTTTCTCTCCTCTTCCAGCATCTTCATCTTTCTCTTCAGCTCTCCCTCCAGATCCTCCACTTTCCTCTGGGCCGTCACCCCCTGACTCTTCGTGGCACTCTGTACTCTACCTGGGCTTTTCTGTCCAGACTCCGTGTGGTTGTGAGCCAATGGGGCCATTTCTGACTGCATAAAAAAGAACAAACTATTGTTACTGAGTTCATCTTTGTTTCTCAAATCACAGAGAATGAGCAGTTTGGCAAAAAAATCTAATTTACAAATTGCAAATGTAGATCATCAGTTTGGTGTCAGAAGTCTTGCACTAGATGTATGAGCACACTTCATATAATCTGTCTTGAGCTGTTAACTCATTTTCACAGTAGACATAAAGTACAATTTCTGCTTTTAGTGCAGGTCCCTTGGTTCAATTATACATTTTTGTTCAAAATATTGATTGAATTTTACTGACAACTAGATCTTCATTCTCGGTGGTGAGCAAACAATCTCAACACAGATGTGCTTGGTGAGATGTGTGAACTGTTTTTACAGAAGGGTCTCGCTTTTTGACTCTTTTCTCACCCCTCATTGCTCACTAGCAGCTCAACACAGAGTCAGAACATTTTGCAAACAGAGGCAACAGTTTATCCTGTAGCAGAGTCACGGTGAAACATATTTTATTTACCCAAATTTATGAAAAAGATCCAATTTGGTTTCCATTCTATTACTTGTAGCTGGCCGGCAGAAAGAGGCTTTGTAATCTCAGACATGCTTATGTAATTTATGACACTGTATGGCATAACACTAGGGCTGCAGCTATCGAATATTTTTGGAATCGAGTATTCTGTCGATTTTTTCATCGATTAATCGGATAAAATCATACTTTTGTTTTTAAACAACTATATCAATAGTGAGTTATGCAACATGAAAGGCCTCTTAAAATGAGCAGCAACTGGCTGTTATTCCTCACAGAAAAAGGTTTTTATTCAAACTCAACACTTTTATTCGATCAAAACTTAAAATCTTTGGCTTATTGGCTCCAGAACTAAGCCCATTTAATCAACCTTTCTGGGAAACATTTATGATGTA
>JBBJLR010000029.1:7997274-8015099 GCA_037577145.1 Brachypetersius gabonensis
ACACACACACACACACACACACACACACACACACACACACACACACACACACACACACACACACACACACGCTCAATTTACGGAGAGGCCATAACCAAGCTTTAGTTTAGACTGGGCTGACAGTCACAGTTTATGGAAGAGCCCCACTTGAAAAATTAAAGGGCCTTATATAACAACAAAGCTCCCCATATACACAGTGAGATGGTGTTACCTAACATGCACCACTGCATGGTAAGAGTAGCGAACTCTTAACATGACCATGCAACCCTGTGATCTCTTCAGAAAGTGACCATTATGCTAAAACAAAATACATTTCACAAATTCTAGATGTCCATGCCGAAGTAAAAATGTTTCTTTTTAAGGCCAGTTCAGCTTGAGCAGTCTGTTGAGATGCTGGGCACACTTAAGCCACACAGAATCAATCCAGCAAACCGTCTTCGCATGATTAAATAAATTAAAATAATAAGTATCACAATAGCATTCACTTTTCTTCTTTAAATAAGAATCAATACTTACTGCCAAGTAAAACAAAAGTGCAGCAGACTTTCATAGATAGGCAACTTCAAAATGAACAAGCAAATGAAAATATGGCTGTCATGCACATCAGTCAACAGGTAACCAGACAAAAAGCTCGCAGTCTGTGCCAGACGTCACAACAAACAAGTGAAAAGTTGCTATTCCTGGAGATTTAATCTTGAGTGGAGATCTAGGAATGAAGAGACGCTGGGTTTTGCCGAGATGGGGATTCTCCCGGCAGGGATTTTGGGATGGAGGACTCTTTCGGTGTCTGCTCGCGGGTGTTGGTGTTAGAGGGGATTACCGGAGTGCCTGGCCAGCTTTTCTGCAGGGGAACAAGCTTGCACTAATACCAGGGGCCTGACAGCAGGAACACAAGCTAAGGTCAAGATGTCACAGTCAGTTTAGCATCCGATTCTGAACATCAGTTCATTCTTGTAAGCCTGTGAGAAAAATGAAAACCAACTAACTCGCTAATAAGTGCATGGCTGCACCAGTGAGAAGTGCTAAGATGGCTGAATCTACCAGATCTGAATCTGAGATCATCAATTACCCCATACACAAATGATTCTATCAAAATAAGGATCCTTGACAGTAACAGTTCTAACCACTGCCTTTTGTAAACTAGTGCATTTACCAAAATACCCCACAAATGTCAACGTAACAAAGCATAAAGCAAGAAAACAACCTGCTACCAAGTTCCTCACAAGCAAATCAAACACTGACACGTGGTCACATTTAACTCCCTTAAACTGGAAGTGACTTCCTCATAACAACATTATATACTTTATAGTTTCATATTAGTTCCCGAAGTCTAAAAATAGTGGGGGAATGTGTCAAGACCAACTATAACAATACATAGAGTATATATTAATTTTCTGGGGCCAAAGTAAAATTTGTAGTCGTTTTTTTTTTTTTTAAACAGATTAAGGGTGCACACTGCATGAAAAAATAAATAGCTCCTCCACTTGGAGTTGTATCAAGTGTATTAAGTGTATCTTAATAATAATGCCAAACCATAAGAATAGAATCTAATCAACTGTAGTGAAATTTTAATGTGAACTATTTTCTAAAGAACCAAAATCGATTTAAGTAGTTGCAAAGGTGGAAACGTTTATAAACTAATTATAATTATATGAAAATAATTTAAAAATGGAATAAACTTTAAAATAACCTCCAGTTTAAGGGGTTAAACAAGTGCCCACTGTCCAGGAGACCAGGAAAATGACGGTTGCAGAGCCATTCTGCCCCAAAACGGTTGTGGTGTGGTTCCTCTGTGATACTCCATAATTCATTCCATGAGATGACTGTCCTCCCCTCCTTACTGTTAAGTCTTTGCTTCCTGTTTTAAAACATGTTGTTTAGTACTGTGTGGCCCAAAGGTCTGGGGCTTGTCTCTAATTAAAACCTAACTGGAGGGTAAGACTCTTCTATCAGCATGGGAATGAGATCAAACCCCTTTTCCCTTTACGAGTGCCACATGGCGGCCAGCACTGCTCGTCTCTGGGGGATACAAAGAGTCTGCCTCCAAAAGCCCCCCGCTGAGCTCTCACACGCTGTAACGTGCACTGAGGGAAAAGGGCAACATGGGCAATAATACAACTAGTAATCTGACTCAAGCAGCGGAATTCTCCTGAAGGTGCAGATTCTAAATTCTCCATCAATATATCTTTATATTCAAAAGTAAACAAGGAGGTACTTTAGTATGTTAATGTAATGCATGCAGCTTTTGCGGAAAGAATGTAAGGGTTTTGCTATTTCTTGATCATTTCCGATGTCAAAAAAGTTGTTTGTTCATACCATAATTAAATAGGTAATTACACTATAATAGTATAAATGGAATCAATTATGTGAGAACTCTGCACTTTAATGGGTTAATTGGGCTAAAGAGAGCATCGGGGAGTGCTATTGAATAACATATCTTTCAGATATCCTTTTTAAAAAAATACAGGTGCTATAAAAAAAAGATAAATCTGGATAAACATTTTAGATTAGGTGAAATTACAGGACAGTTAACTAGCCAGGCTAGAGAACAGAACAATGCATAAATTAGCTAGGCCTCCAAACAGAGAATAATGAGAACACCCCTACTCCAATTCTCCCTCGTCTATAAACGTATTTCCCCAAAAACACCTCAGAATGCTGAACTGCAGGCCTAGACGAAAAGCCCCGTGAGAAAGACTGAGATAAGCCCATTATTACTATGTCATAAAAGTGTTAGGTGCTTTCAGGCTGTTGATCATTACACCAGAGACTGCGGTAGCAACGCTGGTCAAACACGCCCAAATAACTCGATCCATATCCTCACAATGTCTGATGACAGGTGGAGGGGCCATATAAAACAAACGAGGAAATATCATGGCAACCATATCATGAAAAATGCATTCATGTGCTCCAGGATGTGCACTCACAGGTCAATATCAAACTGCTGAAACCAAATAGCTGAGGCAGAAAGATGCGGTCTGATTTGCTGCCCGGTGACTAATATTAAGACGTTTTTGTTTACTGAGCACAATCAGTATGAGATTTGATCTTGTGTGAAACTTAAGCATAACAATTCATTTCAGCATTTATCTCTTCCCTTCTGATTTTCTGGTACTTCAAGGCAATGTCATAGCAGGGAACTTTAAAGGGAGCTACAGGCAAGAGAGGGCATGAAAAGAGAACAATGCAGTAACGGGACTTAAGGAAGAGGAAATAAATCCCCCAGGTAAAAGGCAGTGTCTGTGGACCTGTGCACCTGTGTTCGTGGGCTTTTCTCGTTTTGGTTGTCATGGTTGAGGTTTTGTCTTATTTGACGCAGAAAAATGATTCGCATAGCATGGAGAGGACGCTGACGGTGGTAGTCCATGAGGATGGCAAAACTCTTTGATGGTGACCGTGAGGAGATTAGTTGTAACATCCGTGACGACCACATTAGCACATCGTGTGGCCATCTCTGGGTGCCAATCTAGTTCCTCTTCTTCTTCCGAGGCCTCCTCGGACACAGGAATCTCTGGAAGCTTGGGCTGCCGATGGCGACAGAAAAGATGGTGGCGCTTGGCTCGCCTGTCGCTTCCGTGAGGAACCGAAAGGTCGAGAATGTGCTCGTTGTCTTCAGATGAAGATAATGATGACGACGATGAGGAGAACATGGGCGAGGAAGGAAGGGCTGGCTGGTTTTCAGAAGAATTGGCTTTTGAGTCTTTTAGCTGATTGCTGGGTTTCGAAGGGGGCAAAACAGCAGGATTTAATTCCGACGACTTAAGAGCTAATGAAGGTTGGTGAGACTGCGACGATGATGCTAGATGGCTTTCACCATCCGAGACTTCTGAGCTGGAAGCAGATTGAAGTGGCTCACTAAGTGCTGTGGGATCATCTGAAGTCATGATTTTTGCACTCTGAGATGAACATGGCAAAGATGAAGATTTGCAGCCTAGTTTGTGACCACTCTGCTCTACTTTTGGCTGATTCCCAGAAAGTTCCATTGGTTGAGTGCCAAATGTTTTTCCAAAAACTGAAAATCCAGCACCAGACACAGGAAGCTGCAGCCCTCTGTATGAAATATCTCCAAACCGCCTGCTTTTCCCAATCACCCTGTTCCGGGAAGGAACCTTCTGGCGCCCGAGATGAGACTGGGGGGTGGCGGTCGGAGTCCTTCTGTTATTGGCAGTCCCACCAGTCCCAGCCTTGTCAAGAACTTTCAGGTTCAAAATCACACGGCCCTTTTTGACCTCCCGAGGTTTTACTTTTCGGTTGAGGATACGAACCGTCTCAGAGAAGGGACTGAGTGTGTGACCAACTGACTGAGCTAAAGGATCTGGACGAGGCAGCGGCCGCCGTGACATACGATGACAGCGGTGGATGTCCTTCTTCAGTTTTGGCTGGGCAGCTCCAGACTGCAGCTTGGCATTGGAAGGGCAACTAGGAGGGTATGAAGGTGTAGGAAGTGGTGGTGGTGGTGGTTTGGAAGAAGGCTGTGGTCGGGTGTGTTTGAATTCAGGGACTCGGGGTGAGCTGTCTGAAGACTGCGCTCTTGACTGGAGCAAAAAAAAAAAAAAACACACAAAAGTAGCAGAAAAACAATAAACAGAGGATAAATGGAACATCTTCATTGTTGTAACCAAGACAATCAAGTATTATACAAGGAATAAAAGATTTAAAATATTTGCAAGCTGACAGACCAACTTAACACAAATAAAAATGACATACTTTTAACAATATTACATATGCCGTACCTTCAGGAGCAGTGTTTTAGGCTTGGGTCCTCTCTTCTTTGGTCCATAAAGCTCTTGTTCTCTCTCTCTGATTAAAAAGACCATATGGCACATATCATCTTTTGTTTCAGCCTATAGTCTACACATATTTATAAATCGCTCTACATAAAAGCCTCTTCTAAACAGTGTCACATGATATCAAAAGAAAAAAAGATATGAAGTATATGAAGTTATGCCTCCAACTGCTGTAAATTTTCATTTCCCAACCGCGTCTGCAAGCACAGAAGATAGCTCACTACCAAAGCTAACACATAGCTATTAGTTGCATAAATATGAGTGTAATCTTTTGCAGCCCAACATGACTGAGTACTTCCTGAGAGCATGCTTCACACTGTCAATCTCTGTCTCATGCAGACCACTTCAAACACTCAGACATCAACGGCTAGTACAACTCAACACACACAGAGCAACAGTGAAAACATAAACGGGTTGTAAGTAGAGCATCTTCAGTACTTTACATCTCAAAAGTATTTTGGTGTGTGGTGATTTACATATTGCTCTAACCTGCTTATTTAAATATATATTTCTAATCTATTACATTAACATTAGTATAATGCTAGACACTAACATTTTGATATCCATGCATTCCCATCTCACCTGTCATTTTCTCAACAACACATGTTTTTATTTTATGCTGCTTTAAAATGACATCCTAAAAATAAACAGCAAAAACTCACTTTTGCTTTAATATGACATCCTAAAAAAACAGCAAAAACTCACTTTTGCTTTAATATGACATCCTAAAAATAAACAGCAAAAACTCACTTTTGCTCAAAAGCTGCAACCAGACGTTCATCAAGGATGTTCTCCTCTGGCTCCCAAGTGCTGTATCTGAAAGATGCACAAAATAACTAATTATTTTGGACATTTTTAAAACAGCAAAATAATTAAACTAGGCGTTTCAGATTACTTACTTTATGGCCCATCCTTTCCATTTTACTAAGTACTCCATTCGACCCTGGGATGAAAACAAAGGCACATGGTGAAGCATATGAACAATAGTAGCATTCAGCATTAGATACAATATACATATATGCGAAAAATGTGCAGAATAGAGAAATTTAAAGCAAGCCTGTAGAAATTAGTGATTGTCTAACACACCGGTACCTATTCTTGCAATGGTTGAGATGAAACAAGCTTAATTCAACCATGACAGCAGGAAACATTTCAAATTTGTGTGAATTCTTGACGCTCTTCTCTCGGGTAGCAAGAAAAGGTAGGATAATAAAAAAGAATATGAATAAATGCGAGTTTATGTCATACTTTATTTACAAAACAGCGAGCCAGGCTGCTCTTTGTCAGAATTTGCAATTCTGTCAGACACAAAACAGCTGGGGCCGTCATACTGGCTAGCCCAGCTAGCTACCTAGCTAACAGACTACAGCACGATCAAAATAAAACAAATATATGACAATAATAAACAATATCGAAAGTTTTGGGGGGTTAACGTTTAGTCTAGTATTTTATGAGGCCATAAGTAAGCCAAAGAGACGATGGTGTGGTTGGGTTTGTAAACTGCGTAGGAAAAACACGGTATTGTGACTGAATTGAAGTTCAAGAGGACCAGTAGGCCTCAGCTAATTTCAAGTAAACGGAGGGAGAAAAGCCTCGGGCTCACCTTCCGGACTCGCCGCTTCAGGATAGCCTCGGCGGCGAACACGCGGTCCCCGGTCGCGGACAACTCCATGGTTCGGGGGAGGAGAGCAGGACTTTACCGTGGTTCGAGCTGGAGCGAGCAGGATCCCTCGTCTGGGGAAACCGCAGCGAGACAGACACACACAGATTGGCGAGGGAGAGCAGCTCCCATATTCAGAGTGGAGCCCCCTCCAGTCCTTGTCACAGCTTCTTTTACCACCCGTATTCCTACAAGCCCCGCCCCTTTGAGCCCTACCTGCTCAGCGATTGGCTACTTCTTTTACGTGAAAGAGAAATACCCACTCCATACTGCTAGAGTGGGGCACAGTGTTGTTACAATATTATTATCTAATTACTGTTATTATCCTCTTCTTCTTTATGACCCCTTTTTTGGGGCGGTTGTTGACCTAGTGGTTAGGGAGTTGCCCCTGCAGTCAGAAGGCTGTGGGTTCGAATCTCAGGGCCGCTAAGTGACACCATTTAGGTACACTTAAATAAGTTACCATCCCCATACTACCCAGGCGCAGTGTTGGTTTTCTTCTTCTTTTTTTCGTTATCATGTTTCTCTTCTTCTTTGTCATCCTCCATTTCCTCTAATTCTTCTGCATCAACATTTTCTTCTCCCTTTCCTTCTTGTTTCTTCTTCATCGTTATCATCACCCTTCCTTCTTCTTTTTCTTCCTCCTACATTTCATCTTCTTCTTCTCGATCTCCACAGGAGAGCCAGGGGTTTTGATGCCGGTGTTACAGGACTTCAGGAGGATAGTGGTATTGTCCACTCATAAGTGATAAACACTTTAATCCTCCTGAAGTATGATGAATGTTTAACTGTCAGACCAGGTGCAACTGAAAAACCTTGTGCTTTGAAACAAAGATTATACATTTCCTACCACATTAACATTCACTTTATATGAGACTATGATATTCTCTTTAAATGAGATTGCCAGGCAGTCTGGGAGTGTTTTATCCAGGCCTGATCTCCCAGGACAGTGTGTGCTGTTTGTGCCAGGTGGCGAAGACCACACCCACACCTTTACTACCCTTCTCTGTTCAATAATTCACAGCTTACAGCAGTGTTGACATCTCTCTCTCTCTCTCTCTCTCTCTCTCTCTCTCTCTCTCTCTCTCTCTCATACACACACACACACACACACACACACACACACACACACACACACACAATAACACATACACAGGCACAGAGGGCAGCAGCAGTTCACTGACACAGCTGAAAGACTGTAGGAGGGAATTGTTGCTCGGAGTTGTGTCGTTGTCGTTATAAATTGTTTATTTGTTTGTTTAGCCACGAGAACTGAGCAGCAGGATGTCAGGGCTAAACAGTGACCAGGTGCACCGCTCCACACTGAGAATATACACGGTGAGTCTGAAGTCTTTGTAGTCAACGATACAGAAACATGACTTGTATTAATACATTGTGTTCATATGTAAGTGCACTCTGTTGAGTGATATATTTCACAGCAAACAACAAAACATCTGAATAGAAAATGGCTTTATAAAGGTGCAGACCTGAGTGTCTAGATGTTTCCTTACTGGCCACATGGACGATCACAGCTTTCAGACTGGCTGATTTTATGAGCACTGATAAAAGTGATGCACCGACTTGATTCAAATATGTGCATATTTCCAGTAAGCTAGATAATCAGCACACGTTTCTTTCAGTTAATGAACTCTTGTTTTTCTGTAACATATTGTGGAATAGATTGTATGTGAAAATGATGTGCCATTTTGATTTAGGGCTTTCAGTGGTTGTTGAAACCAGCCCTCCGTGAATGAAAGATCTGAACAGTACAGCACAACACAGTACAACATAGCACAGCACAGCACAGCATAATCAATACAATACAACACAATACAACACAATACAAAACAACATTTTAAAGTACAGCCTAGAACAGTATAACAAAGTACAGCACAGTTACAGTACAACCATGTACAGTACAACAGTGTACACAGTACAACACACTACAGTGCATTATAGTACAGCACAACATAGTACAACACGGTACAACATAACACAGCACAGCACAGCACAGCACAGCACAGTAAAGCACTATTAGTGTTTTGCCTATGGTGAATTGCAGTTATATTGGTGTAATTTCTCTCTCTTTCTCTCTCTCTCTCTCTCTCTCTCTCTCTCTCTCTCTCTCTCTCTCTCTCTCTCTCTCTCTCATTCTCTCAGATGCTAATGGATCAATTTAACCCAAGCATGCAGAGGCTGGTCGCTTTGGGAAGCAACTACATTCAAGCTTTCCAAGGTAAAAATCAGTTGAAAGATGAGTGAACTTTGACCATTTAAACTGAAAATGGGAAGAATTTAGAGAGAAAGAACACAAGACAGAGAAACTGAACTTTAACCTCTCGAAAAAGAGATGGGCGTTCAAAAAGGAACTGTTTATGTTTGTTAACAGATCAATAATATGTGACTCTGTGCGTCATAATAGATAATAATGCCTCATGATTATTGTCTTTGATATACCCACGGAAACCTAATCTGATAAAAGTGCCTGCATGAGACCGTAACCCCCTTCACTGAGAGATCAAAGTAACAAACGTCATTTGTCTGATACACTAAAATACAATTCAAGCTAATAAACTGGTAATAGTTAAATTAGTAATATTTTGTCATATTCTATGTGTGTGTGTAGCTCTAGCTGTGACCAGTGAAACCTATTTCAGTGCACTAGCTAAGATAGGAGAACAGGCCATGCAGACTACATCGTCTCGTCTACTGGGTAAGAACACTTTCCTTTTTCCACCTTTTTTATTTATTTCCCTCTGTAATGCTAAGGAAATTTTATTTTTTTTATTTTTTTTCCTAAAAAGGCCTCAGAAAGGTCAGAGACTGAACTGCTGAATAGACAGCTATTTGCAAAATCATTTTTGTGACATTACTTCCTTTACATCTGTGGACAGTATGGGCGGTATGGCCTTTTAAAAATCAAATCAATATTTACACTCTACAAGTTTTGGTGTCCCATGATATGGGTTCTTTAAGCATTTTATACTTTAGAACAAACTGTTCATATTGCGCATTTGACATGCTCAAAACATTCATCTTTAATAAGTCAAGTGTAATATGTACTATGAAGTCAAACTATAAGTAAATAATGCATTTAATTTTGCCAACAAGTTGATATAATAGGTTTAAATTGTGTAGAACAGATGTATTCCTCTGAAACAACTCAGTTCAATATTTTTTGGTGCATATATATGTATATTCACAGTTAAAAATATAAGCAGTGGATATAAATATAATGTGCACATTTACATTAAAATGTTTTACCAAGTCTACAATAAGCCGCTGCATCCAGCTGATGCCAGAATGATCTACTGAACCGGGTCGACAAATGTGAAATTATCCCCAAGCCCACCGAACCCTAAACTGACACCACACACCCCACCCCCCCCACACACACACAGTTTTTTACTGCAGCAGTGAACAGCTTCACAGATCCATGTTGACTAACTTGGTTTATTGCTGGCTATTACCTGAATTGGCATCTATGGCCTTCACACTGAGATATGGGTGTAAATTTATTATTCATATGGAACTTTGGTCTTTTCCCACTATGTCTTACGCAATGCCTCACACCACCAAGGAATGCTATGAAAGTCATTGTGTGAGAGTGTGTCCTGTGATATGTTTACTATTTATAACATGAGGAAAGGAGTGCAAAAGTGCAATAAAGGGAAAGACTGAGAGAATTAGTAAGGATGAAGGTTATATGTATGTGTATATATGTGTGCATTTGTGTGTGCATGTGTGCATGTGTGTGTGTGTGTGTATGTGTGTGTTTAATGTTGTGGTGTCAGGTAACAGAGGCTGCTCTGTGATAATGAATTATAAATGATGACAGACCATCAGCTGCATTGAATGTGTTTAACCTTTAAAATACTTTAACACACACACACACACACACACACACACACACACACACACACACACACACACACACACACACACAATATACCAACCTAGTAAGGCTTTTGACAAGAACCTGATGTTAGCCTGCAATCAACTTTCCAATTCACCTCAAAGGAGTTCAGTTGGGTGTGCAGGACACAGGAGGTCCTCTACACAAACCTGGCATCTACCCAGATTCATCCGTCAGACTGTCAGACAGTGAAACATGATTCAATGCTTTGGGGAACATGTTCTACTGCTCCACTGGCAAATCTTTTGCACCACTCTTGGCATTGCTTATCAATGTCAGCGCCATAGAAACATGTTTTATTAAGCCCCTGACATGCAGTTCTTGTGCTGATGGTGCTCCCAGAGGCAGTTAATAAATCTGTAATGAGTGATGCAACAGCGGATTGGGGATTTTTACATGGCATGCATGAATTACAGTACAGTCTGTACAGGGGTAACATTGGTATTTTACATTCTAACACTGCAGTTCAATGTACACTGTACATTATGGATATGGGTTTATCTTTACATGTTTAAGGGGAATGTATTAAGTTGAGTTTTAAATTAGAGTGTTTTGGGAGCATATTTAGCATTTACACTATAAAAATAGGCATTTTTTAAAACCACATCACATATTTGCATTTTTTCACTATATGCTGGTGCTCTTGAAATGTAACATTTATGATATATCCTTAATTGTTGCTTTCTTGGCGTATTGTTGTCCTTTAAGAATACACAAGAATATATGGTTCTTGCGATTTTCTTTATGTTTGCAGGTGTATTTGGTCCTATTTAACCCTGACAACGTCTGTGTAAATATATAATGTTTGTGTTTTGGCAGGCGATATATTGATACAAATTTCTGAGAGCCAAAGGAGGCTCACGAGTGAACTGGAAGGAGTGGTATGTCATTCCTCTATTCCCTACTGCTCTTGCTGATTCCACATGAGCAAGAAGGCGTGGCCCAGTGGTAGGAATTGTAAACTGGCAGCCAGAGAGTCTGAGTGGATACTCTAGTTTGTGCCCATGCAGAGCCACTCTGATGCTGTGGTGCTCACAGTTTGGGCAGTCAAATGATTTATTTCTGTTGTAAGATCAAATATACAGTAGAAATATGTTATAAAAATGGAGTATTACAGTTTAGTATAATATATAATGTATGATTTACAATCTGTGTGTGTTTGTCTTAGTTTCGATGGTTCCATAATGAAGTCCTTCAGGAAATGGAGAATAACGTCAGGCTGGACAAAGACTACATATCAGTCAGTAATAGTTGCAAGAATTTATATTAAGTCACAAAATCTGTTGATAATGAATTAACTGTTTAAAACTGACATGGCTGCTCCCCAGGACAGTAGGAGGAACTATGAGATGGAGGTGAGGAACCAGGCGACAGCTTTGGAGAGACAGCTGAGGAGAGGTGGTGCACAGGTAAGCTAACCTGCCTTGACTGATTTAGCTGAAGTGAAGCGTATATTAGATGACCCCCAAATACTCACCCGAAGTGTGCAGAACTTGCCCATGGTGATCATGTGGTCTGGAAATATCTAATGTTTTGAAACTATAACATATAATTTGCTATGTGCTGAGTTTTATGTTGTCTGCGAGCTCGCTGATACACTTACTCAGCTAATTAAACTAGCACCAAAATGTGCAATCTTTTTCTCACAGTAGGGCTAGATCTTGAGAAAAAAAAAACCTACATAATGCAATATGTAGCAATTAAAATTCTGGCTCCTGCACCCAAGCAGAACACAACATCTAGGTTTTGGGCATGATTTCATGCCAATAGTGCACAGCTTGCCTGCAGAAGCCAGAATTTCATAAAAGCAGGGGAGATGCTGTTAGTGACATGTATGTGAAGGATTATGATAATAATAACAGTGTACTGTGGGTGTGTGTAGGACGGTGGTGAATATGTGCAGTTCCTGAGGGACAGTCAGAGAGAGGCACTGAAAGAAGAAGAGAGGAGATATCGCTTTCTGGCCGAAAAGCACTGCGGACTCACTCAGTCTATTGTATATCTGATGAACAAGGTAAAGTCTAACCTAAACTTTTGAACCTTTATCCTCATAATGGACAAAGTAGCAGCACAGAGTGTCTCATGAATAGTTCTGACGGGCCATATCTTTTTGGAGAAAATCAAATCCAATAACATGGTGTGGAACACTCGAATTCAAAACGAATAATGGGGAGTCTTGTTGGAATATTGCGGTGAGGGCCGGCATTCAGCCACAAGAGCATCAATGAGGACAGAAACCGATGTTGAATGATTACACAGGTCAACAAATTTTTTTTGTAATAATCAGAAACCACAACTGATTTCAGATCTGCTTTCAGAATTGAACTGTTTCAATATTTTCAGTGTGAAGTCAGACTGATGCACACTGTGGCATAGATATAATGATCAGAGTCAGTCAGCTACCACTGTTTCTTCAAAACGCTCAGCGTATGATTATTACATGGTAATTACACCATGCAATATTTAACTAGCTTCATCACAAAATACTGCACTTGCGAATTTGAAATCACCATGAAAAACACCACAAAACCCATATAAATGTATCTCTGATGATGTTGACTTGTTGGCCTGTGTTATTTCTGGATCACATATGCCAACATTTTTGTGATACACGTCACAATCTTTTTTCTGACAGCTGATAAATGGACAAAGCATTTTTCTTTCAAAAATACAGCACTGCAAGGAATACTGTTAAGCATAATTAATTAAGCTTAGCAATGAAACATTCAGTTGGCCATTGTGACGATATCCATGACACATGGCATTATGCATGGTGACCCTAGGCTCATGTGCAGGTGTTCAAGAGCATACAATTCCATTGGCAGTGCTTTTCAATGGAAATTATACAAGATGTGCACAGTTGGGCACCTTTGCACCTTCAGGTTGCTGAATTCACTAAAAACAAGCAGTGATTGACTACATTTGAAGAAATTGTGTATTTGCGCACATTCAGGAAAAGGTGTGAAGGGCCATTTAGGCTATAATTCAGATTTTGCTTATAATGCTTCAGTGCAGCCTTACCTGTGTGAAAAAAATAACACACCTGTCTTGCTTGTCTCATACGGAACTTTTCTTTCATGTGCGCTGAAAATTCTTTTGGCTGTCATGAGAGCAAAAGCAGTGAATGTGAGGGGTAAAAGAAGTGAATGCGAGTGGTAAAAGAGGTGAATTTGAAGGGTAAATGTAGTAAATGCGTGGGGTAAAAGAAATGAATGAGAGGGGCAAAAAAAGTGAATGCGAGGGGTAAAAGTAGTGAATGCGAGGGTCAAAAGTAGCTAATGGGAGGGGTAAAAAAGTAAAAGCAAGTGGTAAAAGAAGTGAATGCATGAAAGCTTTATGGGTTCATGTGAGTGGTAAAGTGATGAACGCCAGAGCACCTTGTTTGTATATCAGAGGCAAAGTTTGAATGATGGCGTAAAAGGCCCCTCATAGTAAGGTGAAGTCATAAAAAACCTCATAACTCTTTTTATGGTTTGTTTAGCTCTTTATGGTTTGTTTTTCATCACCATTTAGAAACACCAGCAGCTCTTTATATTATGTGAAATGGTCCAAAACTACATGGAATTTTGTGCATATTGACACACATGTAAGCAAAGAGCTCTCAATGTTTTTCTATAAAGGTGATAAAGTGTTTCATTGTCACCTGGAGATGAGTGTGGTGAAGAATCTATATCCAATGTAACAGTATTGCTTAAATACCTAAGTTTGCAAACAGGCAGCAACAAGCAAGAGCCCAGTATGCACATGTCATACACTGCACGGCTTGATTGCTAGTGTATACGTTTCTTTAGATTTTGTTCATAAAAATGTCAAATAACAGAGCTCTGCATTGTGAGCTGAACTGAACTGAACTGTGAGGCTAATTCCTGAGGTTTTGTTATTCCAACAATGATTTATGGCTGGAAAACATCGATTCCCGTCCCATACTCAGAGGATGCCCAGTAAATCTCCACTTGTTGTTCTATATTCGATTTCCATTAATCAGCACTTCATTATTTAGCTCAACAGAGTTGGGAGCAGAAGGGATATGTGTGCTTTGTCAAGCCTCTCTAAGAACTGGATACCAGCAAATGTTTTATAGGTGCAGCAGCTGACATCTTCATACATGTCTTCATAAACACTATCAGGGCTGTCACAATTATTCAGTCAACCTCAGTTAAAAACATGCACTATATGGAAAAAAGTATTGGGACGCCTGATCATTACACCAACATGACTTTAATATGGATTTAGAACCCCTTTACAGCAATAACAGCTTTCTTTCTTCTTGGAACAGCTTTCTTTCTTCCACAAGATTTTGGATTATTTCTGTGGGAATGTGTGCCCATTCTTTCTGTAGAGCATTGATAAGGACAGTCACTGATGCTGGATGAGAACGCCTGGCTCGCAATCTCCGTTCCAGTTCATCCCAGTGGTGTTGGATTGGGTTGAGGTCAGGGCTCTGTGTGGGCGAATCCAGTTCTTTTGCACTGAACTCATCCAGCCATGT
Organism: Brachypetersius gabonensis; assembly: GCA_037577145.1. Taxonomy (NCBI): domain Eukaryota; kingdom Metazoa; phylum Chordata; class Actinopteri; order Characiformes; family Alestidae; genus Brachypetersius; species Brachypetersius gabonensis. The sequence continues at coordinate 8,012,127 of JBBJLR010000029.1, forward strand.
GTTTATGGAGCTCGCTTTGTGCACTGAGGCATAGGCATGCTGGAATAGAAAAGGACCACAAAGTGCAAAATGTCTTGGTATGCTGAAATATTAAAACAGGCCTGGAAGTAAAAGGTCAAGCCTAAAATGTGAAAAACAGGTGTGTCCCAATACTTTTGTGCATATAGTGTATATATTTCAATAATCCAGGTTCTTGATCAAAAGATAATGTGTCAGATTATATTTTCATTCCTTATACTTTTTCTTACAATAAGAATCAAAAAGCTCATTAACATACCTCTGTATATGCATGTATTTTTATGAATCAATGGCAAATTACAGCAGCAGTGCAAAACTAGCCTGCTTGATCAAGACTCCAAATTCCAAGTAGCAAACACAGACTGTGTGAATGAAAGGGAGTTGTGTTAAAAAGGCTCAACCTGAGCCTTAATTATAGACACAACTAGCAATTTTAATGTCATGATAAGGATATATCAAAGAAATATAAAGTCAGTCTGTCATTACATGATTTTAATTGTGGGATTTCTTCTTGTTAAAGACAGGGGGTGCTCTGCAGCAGAGAGCGGAGGGATGGAGGGAGCAGGTGAATCAGACGAGAGTGTCCCGTCCACGCACTCCATCAAGACCAGAGGATAACATGGTGAGAGGTTCCAGCCCAACTAAAATATAACAGTTTTTAAAAATTCCAAGAGATGCATGGACAAAATTAGCTAATTAATGCATGATTTCCCCACTCAGGTTGATCAGCTTGATCAAGCTCGTGCTTGGGCAGAACAGCCTTTAGGCAGAGTGCCCTCTAGAGGTGAGGTGACTACATGGCACCCGTTCCTACAAAATGCTGTTCTAGTCCACACCTCACATCTCTCTCTCTCTCTCTCTCTTTCCCTCTCTCTTTCTCTTTCTCTCACTCTCTCTCTCACACACCCTTTTTTTTTCTATCTCTCTCCCCCTCCCTCTTACCCTCATTCTCTCTTTCTCCCTTACATCTTTTTTTTTTATCTCTCTGTCACCCCCCCTAGGTCCCTCTCCACAGCCCACTCGCTCTCGCTCCAGCTCCTTTGGAGAATCTCTGGGATTAGGTAGTGGTAGGATGATGCGAGCGCTGGTGCCACATCCACCCTCTGCCAACCCCACCCTGCTGCCATTCTCCAGAGGAGAAACGGTCACTGTACTTGTGCCAGAACCTCGGAATGGCTGGCTCTACGGTCGATCAGAAAGCTCCACGCGGTGAGGAGAGACCTAAGGAGTCAATTTTTAAAGACAAGAAGGTCATCGAGTGTCAGAAAACACAAGCAAGTCTGTCTGAGAATACTCAGCCTCAGTAGTGTTAGAGACAGGTGAACATTTAGGCTTGCAGTTTAAGAATAGATGGCTGTAAACGTCAATATAAAAATAGACGGCAAAATCGATCTCATAACTCCATTGCGAAACTAAAGAAACTTCAGACACCAACCATGTAAGTTACTTATCTATGATATTTATACCCATCATTATATAGCATAGACTACTGAGTTTTCTCTGCAGATTTTATATTGGTTTTGTTTAGACTTTATACTTAATATTGTTCTTGTTTCTGTTTCTCTGTGTGTCTGTACAGTCATAACATAAGCTTCCTCCGGGATCAGTGAGGGGTTCTGATCCCCATGTGTTAACAGATCTTCTGTATTAGGGTAAAACTTTAGGCCTTCAATTCCAGTATTAGAACTATAGTTTTGTTTTTTTTTCATTTTATCAGTCAGGGCTGGTTTCCTGCTGCATATGTTGGCCCTATTGAGGACACACCTAGACCACCTGACCCCAGGTACGGCGACTGCTCTAACTTTTACAATTTTTGCACGGACAATGCTTTATATTATACTGATTTTTGGAATCTCTTTCAGTATGTTTCTCAGAAGCAGCAGCAGCATGAGCAACCTTCTCGACCAATCAACCTCCAGCAGAAACAATGCGCCTCCACCACCTGCCCCACCACCACCAACACAAATGAAATCGAACGACTTCCGCCCTCCTCCTTCAGAAAGCAAGGTAAGCCCAAACGTCTCGGCCAAGGGATGAGTGTACAATAAAATAAATTGGTGAAAAATATGAAGTTAAAGTAAGAGAGGTACATCAGTTCATCATAAGAGCAGCCAAGACATTTTCAACTCAGCTGGGCTGTGGGATTAGAGGTAATCAAGCTATTTCGTTAAAGGCAGGGTGTTTTTCTCCTGACTGCGACTACTCTTGCTGAACCCTTCACAGAAAATAAATGTGGATGGTTTTATTATGTAAATGATGTGGGCCACGTATTTAAATGATGCTGCTAGGAGGGCACTAAAACGTGTCAGCATTCTGCCCTGATGCACTGTGCAAAATAGCCTCTTACTTGTGACCTCTTGAATTCATGTTTGAAAAAATAAAGGTATGTTTTTTAAACAACTTTAAAATCCCAATTTTTGCCCAATTAAAAAGATAGAAAGCTCTGGAAATGTACATATTTATCCTACGGGATTTAAGCTGTGACTTTAAATAAAAGAGAAATAGATACTGACTAAAATATGGCTGTAAAGAAATCAGAAATTAGCTTTAATTTGCATTATTTTGAATTTTTGTTTTATGGAGATGTAGTTAAGGAGTTAAATTGTGCTGTCAAATTATGTTTTATGCTGAGTGTTAAATCAAAGTTCCCTTATTTGGACAGCAGAGACAGTGTGGTAAAGTTCTGTTCTCCATGACGCCCCAGCCATCTTTCTGGTGGATGGAAGGGCGCAGCTCCAGCTGCTGAGGGTCTGTCAGTGTGTGTGTGTGTGTGTGTATGTGCATGTCTTTTATTCTTGCATGATATGTTTTCCCATAGTTCTTATACTAGCCTTGCAAACTTAGAACAATGATATGCTGTTGCTATGACTTGCCTTTTAGATTTTGAGTGTGTGTGTGTGTGTGTGTGTGTGTGTGTGTGTGTGTGTGTGTGTGTGTGTGTGTGTGTGTGTGTGT
>JBBJLR010000029.1:8030770-8047144 GCA_037577145.1 Brachypetersius gabonensis
GAGAGAGAGAGAGAGAGAGAGAGAGAGAGAGAGAGAGAGAGAGAGAGAGAGAGAGAGAGAGAGAGAGAGATTCCTCTGTGGACAGTATGTCCCTTGTCCTTTGTTGTACATAAACACAGGAAAACCTTTAAAGGTGTCTGGAAAGTACGGCATCAGGCAGATGATTATTTAACCTCTGCATCCACTATGAGCTATAGGTGTCCCATTATGCCATGAGAATTCAGATTCACACAGCTCCCCAGACCAGCCATACACAGTGGTCTGCACACACCACGCTGTGCACACATTTGGATTGGCATGCTTCATAGTAAGCAAAGCTGACCATCTGTGACCACGTTTACAGAGCATAACCCCTACAGCTACAGCGTCCAGGCTCTAAAAACTGAATGTGTTTGTTACTGATGGACCATAATCTCTGAAGCATCCAGCCTATCTGCTGAAAGTGCAAAGTCAGTATAAATCCACCCTACACCTCATCACAGCTTCAGCTATCAGTGCATAACACTGGAACATGAGTAAACATCCGATCTGAGCTAATAACTTCACTGCAAAAGCAGCTGTGCAGGTGGTTACAGCAGTAATGTTGTTTTCTCTTTCTTCCTGGTGATTTTTAAATGAAGTTTAACGGTTAGTACTATGTTTTGTTTCAGCTATCAAAATGTAAACGATCCTAAAGGGGTAACAGGAGAACTATGGCTTGTTTTAGATACATTTAATGGTTTCCTAATTGAAGCTAAAGTCATTTTATAGGAAACTAGTGTTCTATAACCAAGGGTTGACATAAGCGGTAAGCAAAGTGCCTAATTTGTGACTTCATACTGCGCGCAACACATCTGAGGTACAGGAATGATTGCATTTGTTTCATTTATTCCTTTTAGTTTCAGGAAGGGATCTTGGCCAGCACCTCATACCTCATACAGTTATGCCGCAAAATTTTTTCAGTTGCTTATGTTAAGGCATATAGCAATTTAGTAACATAATGAATAACACAGATGCCTGAGAGACATCTGAACATCTGTACACACGGACACACACCCCTCTAAAACCTCACTCTGTAGTACATTATCATTAAAGATAAGACCTGAAATACCTCCAGAGTAAATTAAGAGTTTGTCATGACTGTCTCCACAGTTCAACTTTGTATTCTTAGGGATGTTATGGTTTGCTTTCTGTTTATGGTCTTCATCAGAATCATCTCCTTCATCAGAAGCAAGCACTAAAGCAAATGGCCACTGGGTTCCAGGCCAAGGACACACTCTCAACCAAAACAAAGACACATCCTTTATCCCGTGTATTAACTGGCAACTGCAAAAGGTCGCATGGCAAGTGATACCCTCAACCACCGAGGACACGTTCTCTGACTTTTCACTGCACACACTGGAGCAAAAGGGCTATAAAGAAAAGGTTTGTTATCATTATTGGTACATGCGAATGATACAGAGACTCTCAGTGCTCATGTTTACATGAAATAGTGCTTTAAGAGCAGATAAATCTGAAAGAGAAAGACTAGCCTCCTCCCTCTCTGTGATTTACTTTCCATTAGTAAAACGGCAGTGAACACATACACTTTGGCCATTCATAACAAGACTACTGGACCCACGGCCCCTTTTGACTAGTGTTGTTCCCTACCTGGTTATGTTTCCCTTTTACATATTGTAATTTATTATGACTGAGTCTATGTACCCTTTTTAATTAACACAGCCATCCATACAACATGGGATCAAACATTATAGAAAATATTAGAAATGTTATGTTTATTCCACTAAAATTGATTCTGAAATATGAATTGACCCATCAATCCACACTCACAGATGTGTTCTTTAATACCAGATGCACTGGATTGGATATTGTAACTTTAACAAATGCTTGTAGGAAACCCATTAAATGTAATGAGAGGTTGTGAGTTGTTCTCAGACTTACACATGTACTGGTATTCAGGAATACAAGGACAAAAAAAAAAAAAGATTATCTTTGAAATTTTGGAATTTGTGGAATTTAGTCCGTTTCAGCAATGATTTTTTAGAGACGCACAGCAGCGCTGCTTTCGTGTGTAATGTCCTGATCACATGATACAGCCTCTACTCGCTATCACAACAAACGCAGGCCAAACACAGCAGACGGAGAAGCACAGAACTTTTACACCCTCTCAAAAAGTTAAAATCTCACATCTCACCCAGCATAGTCAAGTACATATGAAGTAAACAGCAGAATATAGTGATAGGCCTTGAAAGATGTATTCTTTTAGGCCATTTTAAAGCCTTTGATTACTTTAATTACTTAATTAATCAGTAAAAACAAAATAATAATTAGTAACAATAGCAAATATAATCCCTAGTTGCAGTTTGTGACTGCATATAGATTAGTAAGAGGCCTGGAAAGTTTATTCATTGTGTTCAGATATGATCAAACACAACAGAAAAGGCCTCAACAATGAATTTACATATGATGACTTATGATTCTGCCCAGCTCTTCATTTTCGTATTGACACACATGTATTTACTACTTACCCACGGCTTGCACCAGGATCATTATGTGGACTGAATGGTAGTTGCAAACGTATTTGTCAACACATTTACAAACGCACTCATTAGAACGCATGCATGCTCACTCTCACACACACGACACAGGTCTTAAATAAGACAACAGGAAGACGCTGTGTGCTGCCGGTCGAGATAAAGATCTTATCCATTGTGTGCGTGTGTGTGTGTGGGCGTGTGTAAGACTTGGGTGCGCAAATTCATGTGTGTTCAGTATAACAGTGAGCCACAAATAATACTTTACAGGTTGCAGGGCGTACCTTGCTGTCCATCTCCCACATTCAAACACGCAAACATAAATGCAAACACTCCTCATTCAGTATTGACTGAAACAGTCTTAGGTACCAGCAAAAATAATATTTAGGAACATATATTTAGTGTTTTTTTCCACATTCATAGTTCTAAATATGCGCCATAAAACTAAAAAGAATAAATATAAATAACATTTTATGGCAACGAGTGATTTTAGTTTCAATATGTTCCTTGTGGAAGTCCAGTATTACTTGTATTTCCCAGCAGAAACCTAGTTTGACTCAACTAGTCCATTAAATCAAATCAGGAGCTGCTGATGGCAGTTCACAAATCTCCAAAAAAGCAACGGCTGGAGGAATCAAAGAGAAATCTGGAGCTGAACCTGTGTTCTCCTCACCAGCTCACAAATGATCAACTAATATTTTTTTACAAACATACATACTTTTTACTACTTTCGTGTTTGTTTGCAATTATTCTAATGTTAACACTTTATCACACAATGAGCACATTAGAAGCGATGCTCGTTCATCCGTGCTCAAATGGCATTTTGTGAATAAAATAAGTAATGTTTCTGTATGGAAGAAACCTAAATGTGTTTTATAAAAAAATAATGCATTTTAGGATATTGAAAATAAGAAATAAATAAAATATGACAAAATAAGTTTAGGCATCCGTCTACTTCATTGGTCATATTTTTTTAAAGGTCTCCAGTGCCAAATACTCGGTGATGTCATGTCCATGGCAGCGGCCGCTAGAGGTCGCTCTTTCAGTTTAGCTATAGGGAACATGTGTTTTTATTTGTGCTTGGTTTAGTTGAGTAGGGTATTTAAGGCTCTTTGTTTTGTGTTACCGCTGTCAGTCCGCCGTCCTTTTGGTTTGAGTGTTCTGTTGATGATCTTTTGTTTGTTTGTAGGCCCTCATGCCATTTGGTTTGTTTTGTTCGATAATAAAGTAAAAGTATGGAATCCCGTTACACCGCCGTTACTGTTACTGACAAAAAAATACCGTTACTGACAAAAAAATACCGTTACTGACAAAAAACGAATTACTGTTTCTCCGTTACACCGCCGTTGCTGTTACTGACAAAAAAATACTGTTACTGACAAAAAAATACCGTTACTGACAAAAAACGAATTACTGTTTCCCCGTTACACCGCCGTTACTGTTACTGACAAAAAAATACCGTTACTGACAAAAAATGAATTACTGTTTCCCCGTTACACCGCCGTTACCGTTACTGACAAAAAATCTGACACTTGGGGTCTCCAACCTCCTAAAACAGGGTCTCAGACTAGGGACTTTGCACCCTGGTCTCAGGGCTTATTTGATTCATTAGGCCTCAAACTAAATCCTATATAAACCATTTCAGGACTAATGTGCCCTTTCAACCTACTGAGGGTGTAGTGCTTATACTCAACAGCCATGAGCTCATCTGGGATTATGAAACTACAGATAACTGACTATTAAAACACTAGAAAAAAACACTTCCTGTCTGTATTGACATAAAGAAATCAGTAAAACAGTTTGTAGACTGGTCAGGCATGCAAAGAAAAACCCCACATCACTGAGGCCCTACAGGATAATTTGGCTGGAATAGGGATCTTACCTGCTACCAACGTTATTAAACAAACATCCCTTAAATAGGAGAGTCATCAGAAAGGAACTAAAATCCCATTCCAAAAATCTGAAGCAGGCAATCAAATAGTTGTTATCCAAATAATAACTACTATCCAAAAAAGGTTTGTTGGAATCAAGTACTGTTGTCTAAGGAAACACAATTGTAACTATTTGATGTTTGGAGAAAAATATTTCTTATATGTCAACCATCTTTTTCTCTTATATGTCAACCATGCAAATACGTGTACATTATTAAATGTATATTAAACAGTATTAAACAGTATAAATACAGTAATTCACCAAATGTATCCAGATTTCTCTCCTAATTAGTGAATTTAACTTTAAGGCACACCTATTGCAGACACAAGTGTTGAGTTGCACACACCGCTTGTATAATTTCCATAGAACAGCATATTAACAGTTTAGTCATTTTGATGCTCTGGAGCAATCCACATGAGCCTAAGGTCAACATGACTAAACTAGAGGAGTATAAAGTCCCCCAGCACTGTCCTGTGAAGCATTGGAACTACATTCTTTGGAGTGAAAGAACCCTATCCAAAGCCATTTCAGTGACCTGGAGTGGTGTTTTTGATCTGCACTAAGGAGACAAACTCCTTTATGTCAGCAAAGTATGTTGATTAACAAATGCCTATGAACTTAGTGTATGTATAATACAGTAACTGGACCGTGCTGCATTTCCGAGGCCTCAGCACAGTGTTCTTATGTCCAGCATGTCAGTGAGGTCAGGAGAGAGTGTTGTTCTCACTCGCTCACTCACGTCAGAGGATTAGTCAGATGTGAGCAGTCCACTAAAGAGGCAGGGGGGCACATATCAGGAAGCAGGATTGCAAAGTCAATCAGATAAATCCAACACAACTCATATTAATGACACTATTGTGGTCTCTGTTTCCACTTCAGAGCCTCATCCCATCCCCAAGGCCTGCCTTTTTCAGCAAGAGCTGGGGGAGATACACAGTGCTGTGAGTGTGTGTGTGTGTGTGTGTGTGTGTGTGTGTATAAGAAGAGAAACAAAGCTTTGAGGCTGGTTTTCCAGCCCAGTGCCGAATGTCTCTGCTCCCTGTTGTTTGGAGAGACAGCAGTATGTGAGGAGGATTAGGAGTAAACAACAGCATGCGCTTCACAGCAGTTGCCCAAAGAGAACCTCTGTGGCTGTGCCACTCTCATTAAACGTGCATCTGACTTTTAGCACTCTCAAAACTAAGTTAAAATCACTTTAGCATGGTTTCATGATTATGATTTGTATAAGGCAGTTATCATGGGGTGTAATTATGACTGCTACTTAATTGCTTACACTGACTTTTGCACATGATGTATATGGCAGTTTGTCTTCTAGGAAATGACAGTCATTTCACCCTGGACAGAGAAGTGTGTGACATCTAGTTGCTCTTCAGGGCACTGAAATGAATGCACTGAAAATGAAAGTCCTTATCTAGATGAGTATCAGTTTCTACTTGAATGGTCTTTGGTCTGTTCAAGATTTTAAACATTGTGTTTAGAAACTAGATATGCAAAGTTAAACGCTACAAGCTGAACACCAGAGTTAGCTGCAACAAGCAGTGATGCTTCTATTAAATAAAAATGAAGAACATAAATGATGGAATTCTCAGGAATCATTAGGATTTGCCTAATGAAATGAACAGGGTTCTATATTACTTACCCATATAAGGCACATGATTTAGGCAATTTTATTTATATATAATTCAACTATAGATGTTCAAGTATATATGCATATAAAAATATATGCATCTGTTGTGAAAAGGCTGGAAATATCCGCTAAAAGCAATCCACTGTGGTGTATTGTTTTAACTCACCAGAGCAAAAAGACCCAGCAAACCGCAAAGACGTGATTTTGTTTTCTGTACAAATGCTTCAACACTGCTGTGGAATGCAGGGCATCATTAATCTAACACTTAATCCGATACCGCTGTCACATTAAGGAGTTTGATATCATGTATGGGAGTGCGTCTGGCTTGGCTGTATCCGAGTGGGTGGGCACACACAGGTCAGAATACTCCTCACAACGGTCCACATAGAGACACAACAAAAACAAACCTGAGAACTCGTAACGTCTTCCTGTTTTATCTTGCTTACTCTGATAGTTCAGTAAAGTAATTCAGTAATTACTCAAGTAAAAGTAACAAATAACAGTTAAAGTAAGAAGGTATTGGGTCAAACTTCTTAAGATATCTAGCAATATTAATATTTCTCCTTCTAGATCCTTTAAAATAAAATGATAAAGCTTCAAAATAAGGATGGGAGTACAGCAAAGCAGTCCCAATATGAGGTATTTTCAAACTATTCCAAATAGAAAAAACTCGCAAGAAGAGCTCTTTGGAAAAACAAAACCATGAGATTTGCAAGTGTAGAGAATTTTTTAGAAGTTTAAATAACTTTTAACATGATGCTAAAATCAGAGACCAAACCTTCCAGGCCAACTGCAGTTCCTACACCTGCACATTCAAGTCAGGAACCATTTATTAACCTTTGTTTTTAAGTGTGGTATGTCTTATTCTAGTTTAAAAAAGTTGTTTAACTCTAAACTAATCTCTAGTCTGTTCAGTGTGTATTGCTATAGAGACACTATTGATGGTAAATTATGACAGTCTGGGTAACTTAGGTAGGTACCCCTATCTAAACTAAACAATATCCGAGCAGCAGATACAGGCTACTTCTAAAAACAGGGGTGAAGCGCACCCATACTGACCATGTGTTTGTTTTAATCAGACTGGCTGGGGGAGGAAGAACAAGGGAGACAGAGTTATTAATACACTAACTGGGTCCTGGACACTGGGAACACAGAGGAGGGAGACTGGGAGAGCATCCAGTAAAGTCAACAAGAAAAAAGTATCCAGTAAAATCAACAACAGAGAGAGAGAGAGAGAGAGAGAGAGAGAGAGTGTTTGTGTAGGTGGGCAAATAATGTGTGAGTGTGTGTATGTATTTGTATGCAGCTTGATATACATATACCAGCATCGTGTAATTCTCGACTTGTGTCTGTATAAACTCTTCAGCAATCATATGTTATTTAGCAATCAAATATGAGGTGAAATAATACAGAAGAAAAAGGAAAAGATATTTATTTAGGCTGAGCGAACGACAGACCATTGTAGACAGAGAAAATAACAGAAAACCAGACAAACAAATATACCGCAGTGCACCATACACACATACACACTTAGGGAAACACCAAGAAATAGTCTGCTCTTTTATAAAAGCTCATTGCTACCTCATAGCCAATGTCATCCATCCAATATCACAGCATACAGTTTTTAGGAGTTGTAGAAGGACATTGTACTTCAAAATATTAAATCAGACATGCCAGATTCATCCAAACTGCCAAAATCAGATCTCACTGTAAAAATCACCACGATAAACTAAATGTCTGATACCCTTTAGTGTTTTTTTTGGTGGGAAAATCTGGTGCAAACATTGCCACACACACAGACACACACACACCAGTAGACTAAGTCACATTTTGACAAATAGCCCCTAACACACACACTCTTTAATCAGAAAAAACAAAATCAATCAGAACAACAAAAACATGAAAATAGGAATAGAAACGAATGATGACGAGAGCTGAAAAAGAATAAATAATATTAATAGTGAAGCTGTTTTCTTATCATAATGTAGCACCTTCATATTTATAGAGGTCTGAATTAATACAATAGAGCTGCAAACCCTTTATCTGTTTGTGAATTTCCAGTGTTAACAGTCAAATTAAATAATATGAAACTTAAATAAAAAAATAAAAAAGTAAAACAGTATGGTGTTCATAGTTATGTACTGTAAATGTAACTATTAAGTAGCTGAAAGTTCAATACTGCATAGTTAAGAATCTGAGAAGCTTGAAATACTGGAAATACTTTCATTTATTTGCTCTGTGTCGTGGTTTTGTAAATAACTTTCTCTTTCTCTCCAACCCTCTCTCTTTAACTCTTTCATTCTGATAAATGAAAACTATCATCTATTACAGTCTTCTATTCAACTGAATGAAGTGATGCTGGCCTTTCCATTCCACAAGACTTCCGAAACAAACATTATTTTCCAGAGAGCTTCGGGCCTGTCTTTCAGTTCCAAGACCAGTTTCTCTCATCTCAGTTCGAGTCCAGACCATTCTTTTCAGTTGACAGAACTTTTAGACCAGTCGTCCTGTTCTGGAATATTTCTAGACCAGAGCACTTTCTCATCCCAAAGAACTGTGAGACTTGTCTTTCCTGTTGGAGAGAGCTTTCGAACCAGTCTTCTCATTCCAAACAGTTTTTGGAGCAATCTTTCGAGATCCTGGAAGCTGTGAGTCTCTTTTGATTACAGAAAACTTCTAAACCAGTTTTTCCCTTGCAGAATTGTTTTAGACCAAAATACATCCCCCTGAGGAAAGCTCATAGATCAGTCATTTTAATATTAAAACCAGTCCCTCATTTCCACAGTTTCATATTATGAACCTGCGTTTCCACCTGGGACCATGCAGTTGGACATTATAGTACAGTAACTACTGTCTCCTGCCAACTACTGCCACTCTTAATTCATGATAAATGTTCTGGTTGTTTAAAGTTTTATATCCTCCTCCACAGTGTCACTGTTGTGTCATGGGAAAAAACCTAGCTCGATTCCCAAACGTCTGCCAAACACGGCTTCCCCAAGGAACAGGGTTACTTTATGAGGATTAGTAGTGTAGTTTTGGATCTCCATGGATAAACACACTATGAACAAATGGCATTATTCAGGAAAGCAGGAATGCACATCTCTCTTGCACAAGTACTGCACCTTGCTGTGTCTGAGAAAGAGAGAAAATTGGAGACAAAAATGAGAGAACATGCATAAACTGCTGCCATCGCTGCCATTACCTTCAATTAAATTCAAAACTACTACTGATTTTACAGTAATCCTTGAATGTTTCTGCTGGCAACTTATATTTGCTGAGGCAAGATAAGTTAACCCTTTAGTAGTCCCACAAGGGGGAAATTTCCAAATAATAAATGCCCATTGTGGTTACACTGTGTGCAAGTATGTGTTATAGACCTTACCTGTGAGCGCTACATAAGCATGGCCCTCATGGCAGCCTTGCTAATACGATTGCGGTGTTTTCTTCGCCTTTGGGAGGGTTGAGGTGGTGGTCGGGGGGGCTTAGGAGGGGGCTGGGGAGGTTTATGGGGAGGGGACACTTTTACTGGTGCAGACGATGTGGCTACTATAAAGGAGAAGGGTAAAAAGGGAGTTAAATTGTAATAGAATTTAAATTAATTGCAAATTACAGTTAGATTAAATTTAATATTAAATTTTATTTCTACCACATACTGGATATTGGACTTTGGTTTCATTCTCTTTTGCAGGAAGTACAGCTGTGCATAGGTGCCGTAACCATTGCAACAGGGGGGACATGTCCCTTCACTTTTCAAAATCATTCTTTTTGTTCCTGTCACTTTTTCAGCCCAGATGTAGAACGCTGCATCCCCCCACCAGATTAAAAATGCTTCTAGCGCCCATGCAGCTGTGACTCTAATGTCACTTACAAACACTTCATTCAAACACAGCACCAAAACTTCTCTCAACTCCTGCTCAAATTATATCCAGAACTATATTAATGTGCCATAGACTTGTGGAGATGGCTTAATATTATTATGGAAATTATCTGAGCTATTTGGGTGACAAAAACTATATGAAGTAAAGCAGCTTAAATTCATGTCCACTATTTAATCAAAATACTGCAAATTCGGTGCACCTATACAACATCTGTCAAATAATACCTAACCAACACCTGCCAAACAATATCTGAACAACACAAGTCATAGAGAATTAAGTTAAGACAGTTAAGGTTTTTTTTTTGTTTTTTGTTTTTTAAGTACCTCTGTGCTTCAAAAGAAAAACACATCCCTCATACTGGTACACATAGATATAATGTAATTTAATAATATAATTTCACAGTTTTTACAGGATGTGTAAAAGTGCTCTTAAGTGTAGTCAATTTCCATGAGGGAACATTTACTAAAGTAGGTTTACCTGTGCGTTGTGTAGTTGTGTAGGTTTCCTGCTGTTTGTGATGCTGTTTCTGGTCCTCTTGATCACTGTGCTGTGATTTTACGATATGTTTTTCTTCATCAAGGAATTTATGTAGCTGCAGCTCCTCCTTTTCTTCCTCTAAAGCATGTTTCTCAACAGTGGAGCTGCTCTCCTTTTGTTTCATCCCTCCTTGTGTACTATCAAACTTTGGCATCTGATTTCCTTTTAGGTTTTCACTGTGCTCTTTTACTGGACTGAAGATGTCCCCTCGCTTCTCCTCTGAGAAGTCAGAAGTCACCACAAATGTCTGACTGGTCTCCCTTGTAGGAGATGCACCATGCTTTTGAGTAGCACCCCTTTGGTAACTAGATTCATTCCTTTGCACCAGACTACTCAGGTCAGACTCATGCAGTGGAATATGATTGGCTATTTCAGTCGGGCTAGGCCGCTTTTCGTATGTGCTTAGGCTGTCGTCAGGTACTGTAGCATTCGTCTGAATTTCAGCTTGTTCCATATAAAATTGCTCTTTGTGTCCTGATCTTGAAACATTGAGTAAACTTCTCTCAGTCTCTTCCTTCTCTGTGTGATTGGGCAGAGAAGCGGTCAGTATCTCTGAAGATCCCAGCCTGGTGCCATTGAAACTGCCATTGTGCTTCCTCCCAGCTCCATGATAATGATCTCTGTGTCCACCATGGAGTGTCTTATTGTGACTCCAACCGATCTCCTGGCCATCTGAGGGCAGAAACCCAGCCAGAGTTTTTGACTGTTTCTCCCGAGGCAGCCAGCTCTGGCCGAGCAACTCCTCCAGCCGGAGCCTCTGGCTGTGTTTGAGTTCATCTTCGCGGTGGATCTCATCTTTATGGCGAGGTTTACCTACGCGATCTCTTGCTTCCTGTTTGTGGGCAGGAGATTTTCTGCGAGGGGCAGGACGAGGAACCGGCTGGCAGCGGCACTCCACGTGATCGTTGATTGAGACAATAGCTTTATCATAAACTGGGCGTTTATTTGCGTACTGGATCTTCATCACCTGAGGGCAAGGAAACTATAAGTGAGGGTTTGCCTGACAACATTACACCCACTGGGTCTAACTACCTAGCTTACAAGGTATATGCTGAATTATTCATTGCAGTACATAATTAGCCTCAGGACTGACACTTGTTTTTCAGCTAATGTGTTTCAGGTCAACATTTTTTCTTTTCTTATCTAAGTAAGGGAAATTCAGTTAGGTTGAAAAACAGTGGATTACTCATTCACTCTGTGAATAATAAGTCTAGAGTATAAGCAAATTACTTGTGGGTTGATTTATACTTCTGAGAAGATGCAAAAGGGTCTTCACTGTGTACCATGTATACAGCTGGAATTACACTAAACACCTATACCTAAATGTATCTGCTTTGCACCACAAATAAGGAATCCATGGATAAGCATAACTTGCAGAGAACACAATGTTCACACCTCAAAAACTAAACTTTGTGAGAATCAGCAAAACTGTGGATCAAGCAAATGTTGACTGGTTATCTGTAGAATGAGACCCCCACAACACAAACCACAACTAGACAAACAGCACAAGATCAAAGGGAGTAGTTTATGAATCAACTGGCAATTTTCTTCAAGAATTTTCAGGAACAGTGAAGTGAGGAAGAAAAATACAGCCATCCCCTTCAGAATATTTACATTTTGTTTCTTTGACGCATGAAATGGAAACACACACTAAAAACAGTTTTTCCAGTTGTGTTTAATCAATGCAACTTATAATCTCCAAGTGAAAGATATGATTTGAAACGTTTTGAAAAAATAAATGCAAAAACAGAATCACTAAGATGGATCAACCCTCCTCTTAAAAATACTTTAATGAGCAAATCACCTTCTCCAGTGGAAAGTGTTTGGTACTTCTTGGACACTACCCAGATCCGAACTTTAATGGATTGAAGAACGGAAAATACATGGGAAACTGGTCAGAGAGGCTAGAAAGATGCTTTTGGCACCTTTAAAGCAGTTACAGGAATTTAAGGTAAAGAGTAGTCATTGTGCTCATGTGACAACAATTTCACAACCATTCTGCGCTTGTACAGGAGGGTTGCAAGAAAAAAGCCGCTCCAGAATGAGCTTTGCCAGAATGCACCGTGAAGATTCTGAGGCCAAGTGGAAAAAGGTGTTATGGTCAGATGAGAGCAAAATCTAACAATTTGGCCTCAACACCAAACAGTCCATCTGGGGGAAAGCCAAATCAGCTCAGCATCCAAA
Organism: Brachypetersius gabonensis; assembly: GCA_037577145.1. Classification (NCBI taxonomy): domain Eukaryota; kingdom Metazoa; phylum Chordata; class Actinopteri; order Characiformes; family Alestidae; genus Brachypetersius; species Brachypetersius gabonensis. Next base: position 8,043,442 of record JBBJLR010000029.1, read on the forward strand.
CAATCCAAATAGTCCTTGGGAAGAAGGTTCATCTTCTAACACGACTCAAAGCACACAGATGGCTTAAAGAGAAAAGGTGAATGTTCTGGTGTTCCACATTTATCTCAGTAGTTCCGTTTTTTTCTAAACTGCTGTCATCATATCTTTTACTTGGATGTTATAAGTTGCTTTGAGTAAATAAAGTGTGTCTTCATTTCAGGCTGCATAGCAAAAAAATTGGTGATTCTTTTTCATTCTTTTTGGAATATATTTGAATATGTGTGTGTGTGTGTGTGTGTGTGTGTGTGTGTGTGTGTGTGTGTGTGTGTGTGTGTGTTTACCTGTAGATAACGTGTATGAGTGAGTACAGGGACACACTTGAGATTCTTCGTGTTGCAGCATCCCGAGCATCTCTGCACCTCCACACATGGTGGCCATAGCAGGAAGTGAGCATTGCTGCGATCCAGCATGGAGCGTGTGACCTCCATGACCTCTGTCCTCACCTTACACAGGGCCTGCTGTGCTGGCTGAGCATCTGCACGGTAAAACACAACAATATTATAAATACTCATGTCACAAACACCAGCATAAACATACAGCCATTTTCAATACACTTAAAATGTTATATTTGTATGGGCTACTTTACTATTTTTAGGCTTTGTTTTTATATAAAATAAAATAAATACTTTAAATTGGCTACAAAGTCTGCATACAGATTAAATCTAAATCCATCACAGCAGATGACTAAAAATGCAAAATTCATTTTACAAATTCTTTATATTCAGTTGCTTTATATTCTGCACAGATGGTTCGAATATAAACTTCTGTCTTTTTTAACCAAAAATGATTAAAACAACAGACAAAAGAATATTATTCATTATTTCCAGCTATAATTAATGACAGCCATTAAAGATTATAACAAAGAGTTTCATTACACAAATGATTACACATAAGTGACATTACTTTATAAATTATATAGGATGACTGATTAAGCAGTGGCATCCTGCTAGGTTTTTCTTCCAGAAAAGTAGCAAGTCATTAAGTTCAGCAGACGCTGAAAGATAATAATAAATGATGTGCTGTGGGTTCTCTTAAAAAGAGCCCACTCAGCATGACTGTACTACTGTGGCGATGCTCCACATTTTTCTCTACTAGGATGGCTCCTCTCTTCAGGGGTGACAGTGATTTGATACAGCTGCTTCAGAACACCTCCAGCTCAGTGACTGACAGGCTTCTTCGCTGACTTGGGAAAAGAGCTAATGATGCTTAGTGTGATGGAGAGACTAGGAAAGTGGTCGCACACACACATTCATACACATACACACACCATCAGTCAACATGCCAGACAGCTGACATCAAATTTCTGCTTAGATTCAGCTAAAATGGATTTCAGAGATGACAGCTGAGGATTAGGGCTGTAGAGTCATCATCATTTCTGTGGTTCTCCTTTCAATAAGTACACTGTTAGCTCAGCTTGATTTATAGCAGTCGGCGAAAAATCTTCATCGTTAGCTGAAGTGGGGGGGCAAAAGAGAAGGAGGCAGACACATCGAGATAGAGAGATTGAGAGTCACAGAGAGAGTGAGATAGATGGAGAGAGGCACACAGAGAACAACAGAGGAAAAGAAAGACAGATGGAGTGGCACACAGAGAACAAGCAACGGAGCTTGAGAAACAGAGAGAAAGGAGTGAGAGAGAGAAAAAGAATAATAAGATAAAAATAATGGAACGTCTGAAGCTCACCCAGAAGACTCCTTGGCAGCCGATTGTTGGTATTGTTGGCATTGGAATCCTCTTGATCATCATCTACAATAAGAATTTAACTTCCATATTAATCTAATGTTGTCATAAGTTAGATGCAGTCTGCATTTACTGCTATAACTTCCATTGTTAGTGTGTTTATGTGTGTGTTTGTGTGTGTGTGTGTGTGTGTGTATCACAGCAGTGGAATTGTTGCAGAATTTATAAACAACTCCATATATTTGTGTGTGTTGGTGTGCGTTGTTTAAGTAGCTGAGTAAACATACTGGCTATAAAGAAACCCAAAGCCACAATATGGACTCTGCTCTGGCAGTCTGCCGCCACAACACTCCTGACCGTCTGCCTCACAAACCTTCATAGGAATGAATGTAAGATTTATAGGAGTCATTAAAACAAAACACAGTAAAATGTGCGATGAATGCACACTATGAGAGCAACATGTGGCCAATAGTACACAGCATTAATCCTGTCTATAGTATACAAACGACAATAGCATAACAACATCATGGAACAGATTGCACAAATATTCAGTAAGAATATGTTGCATTCAAAATACATTAAAGTATTTTAAAGAAATTTTTTGGCTAAAAAGTCTAATTTCCAGTTTCAATTTAGACTAGATGTAATTGATCATTCAATAAATGTTTGGTGCCCAACTTTTGTCTTTAATTTTGCATTAGAGCTATGATTCTAGTGTTTCTAACACACTAGACGTCAATAGTCATCCAAGTCTTTTCTGTAAGTACATCCCTAGAAACCACTCAAACCCTGTTCATGTTGTAATGTAATGCAGATTTGTTTAGAACACAGTAGTTCATACTGCAACATTACTTCTTTTTTTATCCATCACTGTCAAGAGGTCTTTTATCGGTCTTCATACGATCTAGAGTGCTAAATGCTTTGCTAGCAGAGCATTCACAAGTTTATCTGAGGGGAACTTTATCTGGACAGTTTCAGACAAGTAATAGAAGCCATTGTAAACAATCAGATCCATTCCGAAGTCATTTTTTGCATAATTCAAGGCATCTGGTTTTGACATTGTGTATTAGAGAGTAGGTTTTCCATAGCCCATAAAGAACAGAGTGAGCTTTAAGTGGAATGATTTGGGGCAATAAAACACAATGTTTGGTATAAACACCCCAGTGTGATCTAATTAACACCATATATTCAAAGGTATCCGGCCACGCCTTGTAATCAGTGGAGACAGAGTCAAATGTAAGTGAAGTTATAGGAAAGTGGAAACATCAAGACACAACAAGAAGCCTGGAGAGGCAGACTGCATAAATATGCTGAAGAAAAAAAGGAAAAAAAAGAAAAAAAAAACGATCACTGTCGTATTCAAAATTCTCTGGAAGCAACAGAACTGTTCAGCCAGAGCTAAACGAAATGACTTTTATTTCATTCATTCAACAAAAAGGGCTTTCTTTTATCAGAGAGCAGTGTGAGCTGTGTGTTGGACATGATGAGGTGGGATGGCACAGATTTACCTACGGAGTCAGAAAGCAGCAGCAGCTGCAGTTCTTTGGAAGAGGAGAAAGAGCCGCCCTTCACCAGTTCAGTCAGAGCTGCTGGGAGAGGATCCCTCTAGAGTAAGAATGAGATAAAGAGAGAGAGAGAAAAGACCTGAATGATAGACCACAACCAAGACTAAGACCTCGTTAACTTCAGTATAGACAGTCAAATGTTCATTGCTAGTGTCAGTGGTAGAGGTAATGTAAATGGTTTAAAAATGTACTCTAATATATAGTCAGAATAATGCTGCTTATTTATAAAAACTATTCGTTTAAAACCTCATCTCTCATCTCCTTTTTAAAAACCATTTGAAAGCACCAGCGGCTCTTTATTTTGTATGCAGATTCAGTGATCAGTGGACCGACAGAAATGATCAAATAAAGAGAGAGAGAGAGAGAGAGAGAGAGAGAGAGAGAGAGAGAGAGAGAGAGAGAGAGAGAGAGAGAGAGAG
>JBBJLR010000029.1:8059722-8071654 GCA_037577145.1 Brachypetersius gabonensis
TCTCTTCAGAGGCAAACTTGCCCTGTTATCATTACCATAATCAACAGCATGCCTGTGTGTGTGTGTGCCCTGGCCACCATAATTATAAAATTAAGCCTTGTGTCATATTCCTGTTAGAACGACCATGTGTGGCCTTTTGAGCACTTGCATGTATGCAAGTGTTTGTGCGTGTGTGTGTGTGTGTGTGTGTGTGTGTGTGTGTGTGAACCTCTGTGCTTAGGAATGTGGCGAACTAGGCATTTTTGATCTAAAGGGCAGCTTTCTGCAGATGTATGCCAGGACTGGAGGATGAGATCATGGCTTGAGATGCCTACTCACTGCAGCTGCTGGCATGATTTCATACACTTACTGTCTCTGTCTGTCCCTCAGTATCAATACAGGTTTCCATTTTCATGGAAATCACTGTTATCGGGTGAAAAGGCTATAGGCTACGGTTCAGGTGGGGTTAGTTTTCCACAGAGAGGTATGGTAATGCAGAAATTGTAAAAGTACATTAGTAAGTTTAGTTCTGTCCAAATCCGTCAGATCAGTAACTGTTCACGGAACGCACATTCCCGTGTCTGTGAAATTCAGGGAAAAGAAATACCACCAGATTCAGTCAGTCCCTAAAACAATCGAGGTTCAGCTGCATTTCTGAACTGGTCATTTTTATCGAGTAGACTTTGAGCACTCCTGTGCATTTTCTTTCTCTCAGCCTTTGTCACTCACAATTGCATGCACACTGTCTGATGTGCTCTCTAATTCTTCTTTTTCACGACATTGTGTTGCACAAAAACATACCTATAATATACACCAATTGTGTGTCACATACCAATTATTTTCAGTCACTCAGTTAATGTTGGTGGTTCAAGTTTGAAATTTAGCAGTAACAGCCAAACTGGCCTTCAAGCTTGGGTCAGGGCTCGAAGCTGCAGGAACGGGACGGTTTCAAGCTTTCATTTCATTCCCATGCAGAGCTCTGATCGGAAAGCATTTTCACTCAGAGGTGCTGAAAGTGTGGCAAACATATTCATTACCTAAGAAGTGACATCATGCTAAGTGCTGAGACAAATCTTTTACTTCCTGTTTGGATAGTTTGGAAGGTTTACATAATGTCTTGAGAAACAAATGACAAGTAGATATTAATGGTGCAAATGGCGCTATAGAATTTGCCAACACTGCAACCACTGATGCAGATTAGTGCTCACTCTGTTCTCTGTCATCCTGCAAGAACTTTATGCAAATGAGAAGACTGATGGCCAATCAGTTTTTTTTTTATTTTGGCACAGTATGTGTCCTTCCCACAGTGAACACAAACGCACAAAGGATGTATGCAACACGAAGCACAAGATAATTGCTTTGACATTTGAATGGTTGAAATTTTTAGAAACAATATTAGGCCTGTTTCATCTGGGCTCAGAACTTCACAGTTGTGCATCCACATCGGGTCTAGACAGTCAAACATTCATACATTTTAGCAAAAAATGTGTAAATCAAATAAACTACATAATGTGCAAATGTATAAACATTTTCACATTTTTTACTGTAACAAAACATCATTGAAAGCAATGAAGAACAGGTTCACCATGCCAGTCTTGTCATGTATGCACTACAGTCATAAGTTATAAATGAATGAGTGCTGACCACATGTCCAAACGTTTAGTCCATTACTGCAGTAGCAGATAGCCCCATTGCAAAAAGCATGAAGATATTTTTTGCTGCATTTTCAATATGGTCACAAAGCCTGACTTCATTAGGGCTTTAAGTTTTTTTAGAGATGTTTTAGAGATTGTAATGATGAATTCTAAGGTCACAGATTTACCCTCATGCTGACAAGTCCTACAAGCCGTGAAGGTTATTCAAATCCATTTAATGGCAGGATTTTCTTGCGATTCTTAATTTAAAATTGTAATTCAGAGAATACATTTTAAAACAAATAACATTTCTTTCTAATCTATATTGCTGCATATTGCTACCTGTAATATTAGTTGGGGCCATGGTACAGTTATATTAATGATAATAGCAGAGATATTAAAACTAGCTAATTGTATTCAAAAAGTTATATAGTACAACTAAATAAATGGTCATATGCGTACTGTGTAATTATTAAGTTGACAGACTTTACGCTTTTAAGACTGAACGTGCTGCCACCAATACTTTCAAGACCCTTTGTGTTTAAAATTACATGGCCTTATAAAAAATTGAGACAATGAACTTCAACATTCTATGTTTAACCTGTATTCCAGAAATATGCTATAGTCTACAGTGATAGTGGCTCTTTTATAAAGACTTTTATAAAGAGTCTCAAGAACCTTTTTAAAGGTTAAACATTTCTTTAAAGGTTAAGATGTATCAAGGTTCAAAACTCCACATGTTTTTTTTTCTGTTGTAGACTCAAAGGCATGTTGCCCACTTAATGTCAAGTCCAAATTTGGGTGCACAACTTCCAAATCCAGTGCATATCAGTCATAAACAGAAGTCATTAAACAACCCTATAGTTCTAAAATCTCCTACTTTCACTTTCCAGTTTTTTTCCTAGCTGAACTACACCTTGCACAGTGAACTCCAGAGGGCCTCAGGATTTTGGCCGTGTGCAGATAAGCGCTTGAGGCGTTTGGTTTGGAGATAGCATAGCCAGCCTATTGTTGACCTGCAGGAGCCATGCAGGGGGACAAGAATAATCTAGACTGGAGCAGGTTGCAAACCAGAGATTAAAGTTTGGGTTAAAGCTACACAAGGCGTGAGACCTGTTGTCCTTTTAAACAAAGAGAAGACAAACACATGAACCCCTGTTACTTACGTAAGACATACTTGACCTCTCTGGCTAAAGGCCAGTAATAGCACTAAAGGGGTTTAGACACCAGTATTAAAAAATGCTGCCCTTTTGGTCAGGACTGCTGCCACAGTCTGCCAAGTGCACGACCTGTCAAATGTTTGGGAACACCGTGCCTTCTGTAGAAATTCACTACGTTTTTCATTGTTGATTTTCAGCCAAGCAAACCTTCAAAGGTTTAACATAAAAGAAAAGTGTTAATACGTCAGGTATGTTCTCATTTACTGAAACCGTTTGGGAAGCTATGTCCCAGAACTTTCGAAGGCTGTATTTCTCCTTATGTATGGAGGAGGTGTGCAGTAAAAGTAGTAGCTGCATACTCTGACCCAAATGGTAACACCCTAGAGGGCCCAGTTCCACCTCTGATTCAGAAGCCCCCAGAGCCGCCAGCAGAATTCCTCCTTCATTTAACACTCACTCCATAGTTTTGCTAGTGACAGTCTTGGTTATGTGTTTTGTCCAAAGCATTGCATTGGTTCTGGCACAGTTTGAATTTGGCCCTTATTGAAATGTCCACTCAGCTTTTCCTACTGTCTAATAATAAATAAACAGGGCACACTGAAAATCAAAGGCGAATGTCCAGCAGGCAGAAAAACAGGAATCATGAAAGGGCATTTAAATAGCAGTAGATGATTCCCATGGCATTCCAGCACTTCTGTCTCTCTCTCTGTATCTCACATCTATCTCTCTCTCTTTGTCTCACTCTCTCTCTGCATCTCTCTATTTCTGTCACTCCGTCTCTCTCTCTCTCTTTTTCTCTTTCAGCCTCTCTGTCTGTCTCTCTCTCTCTCTCTTTGTCTCACTCTCTTTCTGTCTCTCCCTCCCTTTCTCTATTTGTCTCTCTCATTCTATGCCTCTCTCTCTCGTTTGTCTCTCTCTCTCTGCATCTCTCTATTTCTGTCACTCCGTCTCTCTCTCTCTCTTTTTCTCTTTCAGCCTCTTGGTCTGTCTGTCTGTCTCTCTCTCTCTCTCTCTTTACTCTTAGACTGCTTCTCTCTTTTGTGTCTTTGTTTATGATTTTTGAACAGTTATTGAACCAGTTAGTCTTTAAGCAGCCTCTGGCAGTTCAGTCTGGTTTGCCTTAAAGGAACATTCTCCAACCTGTTCTGTTTCGCTGTCTTCACTTTCAGCCCCTTTTGCTCCCTCATTACCCCTGCTGAGAGCTACAGTGTCTGCGAAAGAATGCCTGGAGGACTCTGCACTTTCCCATCAGAAAGAGCAGTATGGCTCTTTCATGTCCATGCCAGCACCATGTCATGAAAGAGTAAAATGACTGCCGTGCTTCCTTTTCAGTGTTTATTTATTTTTTTCTCGTTAGCTTGTTTATGTTTTCATGACCAATGTTATGACATATCACAAAGTTTCTTCAAAACACAAAAACAAATGAAACCCTGTATTAGAGTCACACTGTTTACCTGTGAAGACAAAAGTGTGGATTCTTACCTTTGATTGATGGTAAGTAGAAGAGATAAATGTTAACTGATTTTGATTTAGTTGTGTGATATTTATTGTAATATTTTTTGTGTACAGTCTTTTGCAGCACGAAGTGCCTTTCATTAAATTTTTCGACTTTCATTTGACATTGAAACGATGGAAAAGAAGTCAGAACAGCAGAAGTAAACTGGTTGGGCAATTTAAAAGTTAAATTATAAATATTTATGAGAACCTACTACAGTCATGTTTCTACGTTAAGGCTGCAGCTGAGGTTGGAGAGACCTTGCTTGCACTGGCGTTGAAAGGCTCATTTCATGGATAACTGACGTTTAAATGTTACATTTAAAAACATGTAAATAAAGTGAACAATTCATTGCAAACTTTGCAACATCTTGCAACTCACAGCTATGTACGTTACTCATACGCCATAATGCCTTAACATTTGATGATTGTGGATGACTGAAGACCTTAAAGGATACACATGAGCTCTCAGGAACTAAGGGTGTGATTTTCACCCACATTCGAAAGGTCCAACAAAACGTGACAATCCTTCAGTGCCGTAAGGTCCAGGAAATACAGGACCATTAGTTGATATCTAGCGCCCTCCAGTGTTTAGTTTAAACTCACCAAGCCTAAATATTCAGATTCCGCTGAAAGCCTTGATGAGCTGCAGTTAGTTAAAGACTAGAACTAAACGCCAGCCATGTGATCAAAACCATCAGCTTGAATTATTTGGGATTATGGGATTAAAAGAATACTGACACAGGACAAAGGGTACTGCAGACCAACAAACCTCTAGCAGATGCAGGCATGTGCTGCGGAAATCTTCTTTCTGCTTCACAGGCTCTCTCCTATGTGTCCACTTTCTGCAAAGACCAATAGTTCCCACTAGATTTAAAAAAAAAATGTTGCAAATATTTTGTATGCAGTTCTTTCACAAGAACGACTGCACATATGTAGAACCTTTTCACATTTACAGTTCATTTCAGGCACTTATTTTTATCCTCAGGATCTAGCATTATTGACAACCAGGGTGTCAAAGGGATTCTGAACCCCTCTGAAAAACTTCAGTGAATTAGATGTTAAATACAACATTAGATGTAACACAACATTGCCATTGGCGTTAAAAAAATAAACTATCTTGGGGTAAATTCTGACTTACTTTCCGCTTCTTTGTAAAGAATTCTCTTATGTCCATTGTTTTTGGGGAGGGAGCAATCAAGAATACCATAGGTTTACTGTTTAAGTAGCCTAAATAAAGCAAAGCTTGCTCCTAATATTTCATTGTTTAGTCGAACATTCATTTAACGTGGTCTAGGGCAACGATTTCCAAACTTTTGAGCTACCCGCTCTCGTTCAGAGCAGCCTGTCTAGGCACGGATGATTCACTTCACATGGATGCCATGAGTTGGTGGTTTCTCCATGTGTTTTCTCCAAACGAACAATTCTGAAATGTGAAGGGGACACGTCCACTTCAGATTAAGTGGCGGAGATGCCCATGCTGACAATGTTGAGGCCAACTTAAAAGACTAAAGGGTGCTCTTTGTGACAACAGCTTAACAAATTTAGAGGTGTTCAATATATATTTAAATGTTAAATCATAAATCTAAATGTTGAGTCTTAAATGTGGGATTTAAATCTAGCACTAGTACAAATGGTGACTCTAATTGTGGGATTTTTGAGCTCTAAATGTTGAGGCATAAATGTTTAGAAGATATGCTAATTGGCCACGCCCCATGATTACTACTGGCTGTTACCTAGAAGGGGGCTGGACTGCGTGCTGTGAATATCCCCTCACCAATGTGGAGGATTTGCCGTAAATTATCTTGAATCTTAATGTTATATAAGAAAAAATATATTTGGGATACATTTGGGATTTTGACCAAAATCCTCAGCAGCTTCTACAGGTGCATAGTGGTGTCTGTCATCACCAGCTCCATTACAGTGTGGCAAGAAAGCTGTACGGCTCAGGACACCTGCACTTCAAGGGAGGGCCCGCCACATCATCCTGCCATCAGGAAGGCGCTACAGGAGTGTGAAATCCCATACATCCAGGCTGTCTCACATATTTTTGGTCACCTGAAAATTCCCATATACTTTATAAATATGTACAATTTATGCTCAGACCTGGTGCAGCTTCTTCCATGTATGAAACTTACTGAATGTTACTAAAAGGAAATACCTGCATACCCTAAACAAACATTTGTGAATATTTACATAATAAACAAAACGTCCTGCTGTTTGTCACATATATTATGTTTCAATTACTTTCTGAAACATTATGCAAGTTTTTGAGAAGAGTAACAATAGGCAGTGTTTTAACAATAATTCCTTTTCTGTGCCTACAATAGTTATAAGTTCAAGCAAGTCAAACAAAATTTATCAACAGCATGACAGCAGTGTCAGAAACTAATTTCCTTGCATCTCCAAAAGATGGTATGAGCAACAAATATATGTTTGTGCTGTCACGAATGGGTCTTGTCGAGGTAGGAAAAGATGGGCACTGAAGCAGGACTGCATGAGGATAGGGTTTTTTACTTAGGAAGAACACAGGACAGGGACAGAGGGACAACGACCGGGAGAAAATGAAAGTATGCTCAGATGTATCACAACAGAAAACCCCAACATAAATACCCAATAGGGAAACATAAGGACCAATGGGAAGGCAGAGGTGAAACAGGGAATACGTTACAGGTGAGAGGGGCAATCAGGGGAGTGATGCAGTTCAGGTGCTATTAGTAACAATGATTGTGAGAGCTGGGAAAGTCCATAGATCAGTGACGACCTCCAGCAGTCGCAGATGATAACTGGTACAGTTTAGAAAGTCCCCAGTCCTACAGCGACCTCCAGTGGTCACAGACGGAAACCGTGACACTGTTATTCCAAAACTGAATCAGAGTTAAGGCAATTTGCGTAATAATGCCAAATAGGTCAAAATCTCTCTCTCATATGCTTTAAGAAATGGTACTGCTCTGCACATAAAAGCTTTAATTTTATTTTATGCTTTTTAAATTTCATTCAATGCTTCGTCAGTTACACACAAATTGCGTGTAATCAGTATTATTGTAAGTAATTCTGATTGAAGCAAGCTGACTCCACTCTGTAATGATGCAGGAAATGTGTCCTCCTCCATCAGTAAAAGGGTCTAAATCGTTTCTCGATCGTTTCAACTACCATCACTTCCTTGTTTGAAAAATATTTGTTTTTTCTTACTTTGTTACTGAAATATGTGCATATGTGTGTCCAGAATTAGTTCCCATCCTTTTAGTGTATTAGTTATACACAGCAAAACCAGTGCTAAATTCTAATCAGCACTGTAACACTAGGGGTGGAAAATAATTCAGTAACTTTACGCACTACTTTGGTATTATTTTGGAAGATCAGTACTTTACTCAAGTGTTCTTGAAATTGTCTGATGTGTGTGGGTGGGTGTGTTTCCATGGGAGAGAATGTAGAATCTTATGGTTTAGGCCTGTGTTTGTGAATAATTGATATTATTTCTAACCTGACCAGAGGAACTGAACATTCTTTGCCCATCTTCATGCCCATGTGTTTGTGAAGGATATTCAATAACAGAGGGAGATCAAAGCACTCTCTGTACTCTTTACCGTGTACAGTGAGGAACTTTTTGCAGTTGAGGTGGGCATTAATTATATAATAGAATTGATATGTTATGAAATATTGCATTGCAAATAGTGTTATTACAATATAGTTTGCTGATATGGAATATTCTTAAAAATAAACATCTGATATTTCTACTATTTTCCACAACTTCTAACTGTTGGTGATTTGTTTTACACATGCAATAAGGGATTTTTATGACTTTTGGTCATACATTATTTCGAATGGATTTGTGTTTATTTCTCACAGAATTAACATATGGTATGAAATTTACCACCCAGGGAATGAAGCCTTTGTTCACCTTTTTTCTTCACCTTCAGAACATAGTCTCCTTACTTATTCCTAATCATTTTTACTCTGTTTCTTGCCTTTAAGGCTGTTATATTAATCTACTCTCTCAATTCACACCCATAAGCAGAGTGTGAATTATCCCTCCATAACTGGGGGGTACTGACTTCCTTACACTGTTTAGAAACACCCCCCCACCCAAACTGCTATTTTAGCTCTTTGGGGGGGTTGTTGTTGGTCTGGGTCTTGATCCGGGTGTACAGTACCCCCCTGTACCCCCTGTAATTCGAACCATGCCCATAAGGTTTTGTATGTTAATTATTCTTTACTGATTATTTACGGGCTCCTAAATTAATGAGCTTTTATATTTGAAAGCACTTGTTTAACTGCTGTTTGTCTTGCTTTTTTTATGGTTACTCATTCACACAGACACACACACTAACAGTGTGCAGATTCTATAGGGTTTGTTTTATTATGATACTGTATTGAGGAGTAATGTACTTTCATAGTATATGGTATTTATATGACTTGAATTTACCTCTGTGTTGTCTAAAAAGTTGTGTGTAAAAATGTGTATCCAGTATAAAAATGTGCAAACATTAAGTCCAATCACGCCCAGGATATAGTTTCATTAAGAAAGCACACACAGTTTATTTAAATATACACACAAATATATTAGTATATTAGACCGTCATTAGAATTCGAGCAACATTGACAGCATGTTTTGAACCACTATAAGAATGAAGGCCAGATAAGACCACTCACAGCACACCTCGTGTCTGGAGGCTTACAATGTAGGCCCTCTAGTGGCTTCCTCTGCTGGTATTGTCAAAAAACAATTTTGACTGGACAACATAGTTTTGGCCAAAATAAATAGTAATTGTTTGTTTTTACATCTATAAAAACTCTATAAAGAACAGCATGAAGATTTCTGCACTGGTGTAACCCTTTATAATGCTGTTCAGCTTCAGATGCCCCTCTAGCGTTTATCAGTCTACTGCAATAGGTTTATATATAGTTATAAATATATTTCTATACGTTTTTGTGAATTAATTAATTAATTAATGTTTATTTATTGAAAATGTCCTGGCACTTTGCATCTCATTGCGTTACCTGCGCAAGACCAGTGCAACATACATACATAAATACATACTTTTATTTATTTATTTATTTCTTTGTTGGATGTGTACTTACACTTCATGATAACGCAGGATATACGAGTATGTAAGAGAAGGTTAAAGCAACTCTTAGGTCAAGGCTGCACATGGAGATGTTTGTGTACTAACATCACGCAGTCATTTTTATATGTCAATTTTCTAACCTCGATTTATCCCATAGAATTGTATAGGTCTGTTCTGATTGGCTTCCATGTATTGTGGCTTATTACAGTACCTTTATTTGGAAGAAATCCATGATGGGGATCCTTTAACCATGATAACTATCATAAATTATGCCCTTTTCTGAAGGATCTATGACACCTACAGTAAAAATGTACTTATACTCTTCCATGAGGACAGCAAGGGATGTGGGAGATGGGTCTTGGGCACTGATTAAAGCTCCTCTGATCTGTACTATTGTTGATGTTCCCACTTGACCACGAATGTGTTTGTGTGTCTTGTCAGGCATGAGCCTGATTCATTGGAAACTCAGGGCTGCTTTTGCTGAAGCCCTCGCTCTGCACATGCAGTATGTGGAAGTCAATGTGCCGGAACTCAGCAGTGAAAATGCCGAACAGGATGAAGAAGCCCATGACTGCAGCCCACTCACAAATGGCGCCCTCTGATCGCAAGTCTATATTGTGGAGCACAGACACTGAGACACAAGAGTTAAGGTCAAGAAGAGATGTTAAAGTAGTATGCATGTGAGTGTGTGTGTGTGTGTGTGTGTGTGTGTGTGTGTGTGTGTGTGTGTGTGTGTGTATCAGCATGAAATTACTTATTTAATGCACGATTACTAGTACAGTGACCTCCATTCTGTGTATAATAGGACTGCAAAGAGTGAAACATGGACAATAATTTGATTTGGTCATGAAAAAGCAGTATCATAGATAAATCAAATGAAATATAAATGAAGTCAGCCTTAGGTCTTCTCAGATAAACTGAGTCAAATCAATGCATTAGATTCAGCTGCACACGTTCGACTGATGTTTAAAGGATACTGGCAAGAATCAGGCCGGTACAGAGACTACAGAAGATGATCCGCAAAGGTCCCACCCACTGCCTGTCACGTGATGGCTCAGCACGATAGGTGAGCCACACCTGAACCCAGAAATACGCCAAGCCCACGTAAAACGCCAGGAATGCCCCGAGGAGGTGGACTTTCATCTCCACTGATTGCTGAGGAAGAGAGAGACACTCATTTATCACTGAATGACTTTTACACTGAAACCTAATACATCTAATACCACAGATCAAAAGTATGGGATCACTTTTCCAAAATTTCCCATCAGTTTAGAGTGATTAGATCGAGTTACATTAACTATTATTAACTTATTAAGAGAAAGGTCCTATTCATTGACCTGTTTTTATTTCACTTAAACTCCTTATGTAATATTGAAAAGAATTGTTTTGTTTAAATGTCTAAGTTTTTTAAAAAGTAAGCTAATAACTAACTGATTACTTAAGGAATAGCGAATTAAATATAGTTCATGTTGCTTATGATGAATGAAAGCCAGTAGTATTCATTTAATTTGTTTTAATTTCATGAACTTGAGCAGGTGTGTTAACACACAGTCATTACCTTTTGGTCAGTTGTGTACTTAAGCCTACAGTACACACCAAGTGTTTACCTGGAAGTTTCCCAGCACGGAGATTCCTATTGCAGAGATGAAACCGAGAACAAGACTGGCTGTGTTTGCATGGGACACACAGCCCAGATCCCTCACCTGCTGGAACCTTATAATCACAATCCACAGAGCTGAAGAGAGAAAGAGAGAGGCAAGTAAAGTCAAACCCAGCTTAACTATGTGTTGCTATGAATTCATTTGTAGCCATTTCAGACCACAATGATGCAAAACATTGATTAAAAAGGACATTTACTGACATCCTGTGATGCAAAATTATGCCTTTTGCTGTGATAACTAAAGACATTTATGGTAAGAATTTAAATGCATCTCAATGTGTTGATGATGATGATGATCTGTTGTTTACTGTTTCATATGGTTTCTCATGGTGAGTGCTATGAAATGCCTAAACACTGATCATGGAGATATAATGAGGAACACTGAGGTAATAATTAATTTGCTTATCATAGACATTATGGGAGGTCAGTTGGACTAGTCATGTACAGTGGTTAAGTAGAAATAGAGGACCGAAATGATTTATTGTTCCATACTGTAGTAATTATTTTGTCTTTTTGATATCTGTATGCATTTTTGAGATGCATATATTTACTGCTCATTTTACTGATAGTATGGATTTTTTCTTATTAATATTTTGCTATTTTTCTAAGTTGTAGAAGTACTAATAATAAGAAAACGTACCCAGTACTGCGCAGATGTTGCATATCTGGGAGAAGAGGCAGTTCTGAGGGTTGTACGAGCCACATGCACTGATGAAGACATTGTAAGTCATTTTACATTATTTCACAGTATCTATAGTGTATTTAAATTTGGAGAGTAAAGTGAATGTGCACACCTGATATATGGGAACACATCAGTCAGATTAACTGTTTCATTAGACACAGCTATACCAAACCTGCCATGTAAACACACACACACACACACACACACACACACACACACACACACACACACACACACACACACACACACACACA
>JBBJLR010000029.1:8100241-8116407 GCA_037577145.1 Brachypetersius gabonensis
GTGTGTGTGTGTGTGTGTGTGTGTGTGTGTGTGTGTGTGTGTGTGTGTGTGTGTGTGTGTGTGTGTGCCTGTGTGTGTGTGTGAGGAGGGAGAAAAAGAGAAAGAGTGCTCGTGTGTCTCTGTGCTGTATCAGGTGTCAGGTAGGGTGAGGGTAGCAGACAGCTATATGGGGGCGTTTGATGTTACTTTGTAAATTCAGGAGCGCTGCTGACAGTGATGTACGTGACAGCTCTGTGTATGTACGTGTGTGTATGCAGGCATATGTGTGACCAGGCTGTAATTGCTGTAACCTAAGTGTTAGACAAACTGCACTTTTGCCCTGGTGCTATCAGATAGCAAAATCCACTTTTACACACACACACACACATATGGACACACACACACACACACACACACACACACACACACACACACATGCTATCAAAAAACATTGTGTATGAATGAATTAAAATGCTCCGAAATTAACTGTAAATTCTACAATTCTTGCAAATTCTTAAATTATTTTCAATTAGGTTTGAAGTAAATACATCAGAAATAAAGACCTTATTCCCTATTTTGTGGACAAGTAATGAGACAAGTAAGTAATGAGTAACGATATTAATGATATTTTGTCCCATATGCATTACATCAACATATATATGGCAGTGCCTACATGCAGCAAGCTTATAGTTAGATTTGGAGTCAGATTCTACAAGGGAATTCAAAAAGTAAAAGATTTAGAAAGACACACACACACACACACACACACACACACACACACACACACACACACACTCACATGCTTCTCTGTCCAGATTAGACAATAGTCAGACACTCTCACATTCCAACATGTAATTTCCATTGACATCTTCAGTACGCCTTTCAGCTCTCCATCTCCACTGTCAATCACACGCCTGAATTATGGCCTTTCCGAGACGCCGTAGGCCAGGCGACTAGGGTATCACAGACAGCCTTTGTGAGCACTGTCTCTCTCTCGCTCTCTTTCTCTCTCTCTCTCTCATTCTCACTCTCTCTCTCCCACTCTCTCTCCCTTTCCATCTCTCCCTCATTCTCACTCACTCTCTCTCTTTGTGAGTGATCTGTATTTGAGGCACTCTTTTCTCCTTGCCTCTCTGAAGGGCTTGACCCTGTCGCCATAAAACACTGGCTACAGTCCCTCTGGATCACACAAGGATGAGGACACACAAACGCAGTCATGCACACACACACACACACACACACACACACACACACACACACACTTTGGCACACACAGGCACACATCCATGTGCACCCATGCCAACCTGATACACCAGCACATTTGTAAACCAAAAAATTGAGAATAGAGATACTTATATCCTCTTGTGTGCAACACATTATTACACAACAAGCTGAAATATGAGGAACAGATCAAAGGTCTGCACATTCGCCAGCTGACTCTTTGGTGCAAGCAGCAGGCACTGGTCAGTAAATAATAATAGCTTACAACAGGAACATGCTCAGTACACCAATGAAGTCTTGCAAAAAGTATGTTGTCCAGTAGTGCAGTTGACTGTCTAATGGACGTGTACGCACTACGTCGAGATCCATGGCCTTCACTGTCAGGAAACAGGTGCCATCCTATTGAAATTGTTTGCATCTTGGTTGAATTGTGGAAATTGTGTATAAGTTATGCTAAATTCACTTTATTGGGGGGGGCGGTGTTCATATGGAACTTTTCATAAAAAACAAAAAGCCTAGAGTTAACAAAGAGAGTCTGGAGTCAATGTTACTGTCAAAATAAAAAAGCCCCAACATAACTGCAACAGATATTATGTTTCCTTGCGAAAGGTAATGAAAACATAAAGTTGAGGGTATCGGCAGCAATATGTCTACTAGGCCATCATCTTTTGTGTTACTAGTACAGGATGTTACTGCTTCAAAGAAAATAGCATAGCATTTCGTGAGACAGAAGTTAGCACAAGGGTGATGCTAAGTAACCGATGTGTTACCGATTCACTTTCATAAATAAAGGAGCACTCTGGTGCCAAGTTGGTCCTTTCTAATTTCTAATTCAAGAACCTTTCAAAAGATGGCTCTTTAAACTATTTTTGCGCTTGGAATCTCTGAAAGAACCTCCGCGTAATGTAAAGGCCCTATATTGTTTCAGGGTTTTTCCAAAAGCACTTAAACCAAGTCATGAAACCATGAGGAGCCTTTTTTTTTAATTGTGTGGTGATCTGCAGTTGAACGGCCATGCTGAGTGTTGAAGCGTCGAGGCGCTGCTGGACATCTGCTTCATCAGCACCACAAACACGTTTCTATGGCTACCACTTTGACTGGCGGCCAATGGGAGAGGCTGCTGAGGTAAACAAGAATTGGAAGTGGCCTATCAAAGTAGAGAGTTACAAAGCTAGAAGAGTTGTAAATCCTTTAAACGGCTTTGTTTTGTAGCATAGGGCTCGTTTGTGTAGCCTCTGAATACAGCTCAGCCAATGAGCATTAGAGAATGAGGGAAGAGAGAGAGAGAGAGAGAGACCGCGCGTGCGAGAGAGAGAGAGAGAGAGAGAGAGAGAGAGAGAGAGAGAGAGAGAGAGAGAGAGAGAGAGAGAGAGTGTGTATGTGTGTGTAACTGGTTCTTCACACACTCTGGCCCCAACTCCCTTTTTAATTGTCTTGTTCCATCTTTAACTGTCTGCTCTCCCAAGGTTTGCTTTTAATTAGCTGCTGTGTGTATGTATATGTGTGAGTTTGTGTGTGTGTGTTTGAGAGAGAGAAAGACAGAGAGAGAGATAGAGAGGAGGATTTGGGTTATAGATTCAGTACCATGTCAGTGTCGCTGGTGTACTGAGGGTGGTTGGGGATGTGTTGGAAAGGGTGTGTGTTGGGGGTGTGTTGGAGGGGGTGTTGGGGTGTGTTGGAGGGTGTGTGTGTTGGAAGGGCTGTTTTAGGGGTTGTTGGGAGTGTGTTGGAGAGGGTGTGTGTTAGGGGGTGTTGGGGGTTTGTTGGAGGGGGTCAGTGTTGAGCAGTGTTGGTTGTGTTGGGGGTGTGTTGGGGTTTTTTGGGGGGTTGGGGTCTTGGTACTGTGGGAGGAACCAGAAGAACCTAATCACAGGGGAGGCAGGAGTTTCTAATAAATTGGCCAGTGAGACTTATCAGTCCAAATGACCTCCAGGATGACCTGTCCTCTCTTCACTGCAGTAAAGGGTTTCATCTGTGGTGGAACATTGCTGTGAGGATTTGATTGTATGAGAGCGCTAGTGGGGTCAGGTACTGATGCTGGAACATTGCTGTTAAGATTTGATTGTATGAGTGCAGTAGTGAGCTCAGATGTGAAGAAACATCAGTTCGGTGATTCCGCAAAAATACTTTAAAATGTGAATTTAGCATATGATGCATGAAATGATAAAATGTTACAATGTTAAATGTTAAATGCATACATTTTAATATATGTACATGGAAACATCTATATTGAATACTATGTATGTGTGTGTGTGTGTGTGTGTGTATCGATAATAACATGCCCCATACATATATTTTTAATAACTAAATTATTCATTAAACCAGAAATTCAGGTCATTATTGTGCTGGATGTATGACACACACACACACACACACACACACACACACACACACACACACACACACACAGTGCTAATGAGGACTCACTCATTTTGATCTAAACCCAGTGTTCCAGAACGTTTTTCATCCACAGACTGTTGTGTGGTCAAAGACGACATTCTCTAATCAAACTGTTTTTTTGTTTTTTTTTCTCTAATCAAACTGTAGTACGTCCTCATAGACAACGTCACACACACACACACCCACACACACACACACACACACACACACACACACATACACACACACACTCTTGCACACAAACACACACACACATCAGGCTCTGCCGTGTGTGTTTGTACTATTACACACAAAATACACAACTGTTTTCAAAACAAAGACTGAAACAGCCCCCCCTCTCTCTCCCTTTTCCTACCCCTTCTCTCTCACTCTCTCTCTCCCTTTCCCTCCCACTCCCCCCACCCTCTCTCTTTATCTCGTCCCGTGCACAAAGCGCAGAGCAGCTTCAATTAAACGATCCAATTAGACAGACAGTGTGAAGTACAGGACAGAACACGTTTTAATGGAGTTTCCTATTAAGTGGTGTCAAACACACCATACGCCTCTGAAAGATCCTGGAGAGAGAGAGAGAGACAGGGAGAGAGAGACAGAGAGAGAAAGACAGACAGAGAGAGAGAGAGAAAGAGAGAGAGACGGAGAGACAGACAGAAAAAGAGAGAGAGAAAGAGCCAAGCAGAGAAATAAAAATGTGAATACAGGGAGAAGGGCAAAGAGAAAGGAAAACTGAATGAGGATTTTTCATTGGTTGATGGTATGTCTCTCTTTCTCTCTCTGTGTTTCTCCCTCTCTCTCTGTTTCTCTCTCTCTCTCTGTTTCTCTCTCTCTGCCTCTGTCTCTCTTGTGGGACATTGGACAACTGGTGGGATGGACAGACGTCATATCTGGGTGCCGTGAGGAGCCAGTGGAGGGATGCGACGAGATCGGACGGAAAGAAAAACGTATCACCCAAGGACCGCGTCAAGCACGAGGGACAATGGGCGCTGCCAGATGGGTTTGAGTTTTTTTTTTTTTAAGTTAAGTTATAATAATAAGTTTGTTTATTATTCTTTTTTTCTTTGTTCATTTTTTTGCCTTGGTTTCATTACTGATTGTTCTTAGCTTTGATTTACATGCATGTCTATATCTGTGTTTCTCCTTCCCCCTTTGTTTTCCACTGCAAAGTTTGTGTCCTTTTTTGCTTTCCTGATGCCACTGTGTTTTTCTTTTGACATTTTTATTTTGGGTTTTTAATATGTGCAGAAGTACATATGTGAATGTTAATGATTTCATAGTATTTTTTACTCCTGTGAGGTCTCATGATGTAATTGATTTTTTGTAAGTCAATGAAGAATCTTAATGAATTTTATCAAAGATGGTGCTATAACCTCATTGTCTGTATGATTGTAAATGAACAGCTGCAGTTTGCACATTTTTCGATGAATAGGTCTGAATTCATCTTATTGCTGTGATGGTGATCTGGTTGTATCTGTAAGACTGTAACAAAGATAAACAAAAAAATATATTTCTCTCTCTCTCTCTCTCTCTCTCTCTCTCTCTCTCTCTCTCTCTTTCAGAGATGGAGATGATCTGCTGGACATGCTTTAGGTCGACATGCCGTGGACGGTTTAGGTCAGAAGTTTAGACCTTCTGAACCTCCAGGAGCTACAGAACCTGCTGATCTGTCAGAATGTCTGAGTTCAGGCTGGTCTGTGTGTTCCATCCATTTGGGATTCTCTGTCTCTGTCTATCTCTCTCTCTCTCTGTTTCTCTCTCTCTCTCTCTCTCTCTCTCTCTCTCCATCTGTTTGGGATTCTGTCTCAGTGTCTCTTGCCCGTCCTCCTTGTCCTCTTACATTTCAAATGAGCTGGAGTTCCTTCACTGAACTTTTCCCTCCTCCTGAGTTGAATGTTGATGGTGATGACGACTCCATCACGGCCTCTGGGCTACATCACCAATGCTACCAAAGACCACGCCCATCTTCAGGCTCTGCCCACTAATGTGTTCTTACCTATTGTTATGAGGTTTGTCTTTAAATATCTGCACAATCCTGATTCAGGCAAATCATCAGACCTCCTGAGAGCTCCACCGACACAAGATCAGTCGAATTGTTGAGTCATGTTGGGTCCAAATTCCCCTTCTTTACGAGGCTGCCGCTAATGTCACTAACACTAGAAGTCAGTAGTCACTCAAATCTTTTACTGTAAACACGAACCCAAAACATTTCTGGACCCTCGAACCACGTCCAGATAAAGACTGGTTTACAGTACAGTAAAAGGAGTGAAGAGTAATGAAGTTTCTGAACTCAGAAACGCCTTTAAACATTTTTAACAAAAAAATGTAAGTAGTTCATGCAGAGAAAACAAGAGAAATCGACTTTTTTAGAGCTTTTATAATTCCGACTGGGCACTACAAGACCCTGATTATGCCCTTCGGCTTATGCAGTAGTCTCACAGTATTTCAACTCATCAATGATGTCTTGCGGGACATGCAGGGCATTTGGGCTTTTGTCTACTGGCCTACTCCAGAACCTTGGAGGTACATGTCCAGCATGTAAGGGTGGTTCTACAGAGGTTGCTGTCCCACCAACTCTTCTGTAACTTCTGTAATTTTCCACCAGCGCTCCACCACATTCCTGGGTTTTGTGATAATCCCACAGGTTGTGGCTATGGACCCCCAAAAGCTGGAAGCTATACATCGTTGGCCCCTAACCAATGGATTTGCAAACTATACATAGTTCATCCAGGACTTCAGTTCAGTTGTGGCACTTCTTACTGCTCTCACCAAGCCCTGACTCAGTTTCAGATTACCCAAGAATCTGAGGAGGCGTTTCATGGTCTGTGCCTACTCTACACCTCTGCTCCCATCCTTCTCCATCCAGATACTGGCAAGCCTTTTATTGTGGAGGTGGATGCCTCCGATGTTGGCATAGTAATGATTCTCTCCCTGCGAGGTCCAAACCAGAAACTGCAATCCTGCAGTTTCTTTTCCAGAAAATGTAATCCCACCCAACAGCAATATGAGGTAGGAGTCTGCGAGCTGTAGGCCATCAAGATCTTCATCCATGTGATGCGCAAGAGGAACAGGAAATGAGTGTGCCATGGAATAAAAGCCAAGGAATGGAGGTGGTATTTGCTCAGTTATTGAGTCTTCATCCTCAACCCTGCAATCCTCTCTCTTCAGGACTGGGAGTACTCACAACTATAACTTTTGTGTGTGTATGACAGTGTTGGAGCAACTACTATCTCATGCTACTCCGGGAATGGGTTTATCCTCCATGCTACACGGGTGAGTCGGTAGTTATTTTGTGACAGTCCCTTCCTCGTATCTGTAGACCCCGGGATAGGCCACGGGTCCCCGCTCAGTCTATGCTCACCCGATGCCATTAACGCCAGAAAAACGCCTGATTAAGACATCCGTGTAGACGAGGCCAAGACACAAAAGAACAGGTTATCAAAAGAATAACCTGTTCTTTTAACAGGTTACCAGTTATCAAAAGAAAGATGTGTCACTATTTGTCAAGGTTTATTAGTGTGACTGCAGAAGCAATTGTACTATTGGTCCTCTTAACGTTTATTAGTACTGTTTTTCTTTTATAAGCGTAACACTTGCTACTCCCTGTCTAAGCTCGTCTTGGATTTTGTTAAAATTGAATTTTGTCATGAGCAGACTTCAAGGCAAGTCTCAGGTCAGTTACTAAAAATCATGAATCTCTGTTTGTTGGTTTCATTAAAAATAATCAGACTATGAATACGGTCTGTAAACCATAAATGTCTTGGTAGGAGTCAGTGAGTTAATAAATGTCTTGGTGAGAGTCGGTCAGTTAATAAATATCTTGGTAGGAGACAGTGAGTTAACAAATGTCTTGATGAGAGACAGTGAGTTAATAAATGTTTTTGTAAGAGATGGTGAGTTAATAAATGTTTTGGTGAGAGACAGTGAGTTGATAAATGTCCTGGTGAGAGACAGTGAGTTAATAAATGTCTTGGCAAGAGTCAGTGAGTTAATAAATGTCTTAATGAAATTCAGTGAGTTAATAAATGTCCTGGTAAGAGATAGTGAGTTAATAAATGTCCTGAAGAGACTCTGTGAGTTAATACATGTCTTGGTAAGAGACAGTGATTTAATAAATGTCCTGGTGAGAGACGGTGATTTAATAAATGTCCTGGTGAGAGACAGTGAGTTAATAAAAGTCCTGGTGAGAGACAGTGAGTTAATAAAAGTCCTGGCGAGAGTCAGTCAGTTAATAAAAGTCCTGGTGAGAGTCAGTGAGTTAATAAAAGTCCTGGTGAGAGTCAGTGAGTTAATAAAAGTCCTGGTGAGAGACAGTGAGTTAATAAAAGTCCTGCTGAGAGTCAGTGAGTTAATAAAAGTCCTGGTGAGAGTCAGTGAGTTAATAAAAGTCCTGGTGAGAGTCAGTGAGTTAATAAATGTCCTGGTGAGAGTCAGTGAGTTAACTCTCTCTCTCTCTCTCTCTCTTTTTCTTTCTCTCCATCTATATGGATTATCTGATATGGTGATGAATATGTGATATTTAAGAAGATGGGTCTGTGATGTTTAAGATGATGGATCTGTGATATTTATGGTGATGGATTTTGATGTGTAAACTCATGTATCTGTAATGTTTAAGGTAATGCGTCTGTGATGTTTAAGGTAATGCGTCTGTGATGTTTATGGTGATGGATTTTGATGTGTAAACTGATGTATCTGTAATGTTTAAGGTGATGCGTCTGTGATGTTTAAGGTGATTGATCTGTGATGTTTAAGGTGATTGATCTGTGATGTTTATGATGCAGCACCACAGGTTTTCTGGAGTCAGTTTAAAGAAATATCTGATCAGTTGGTTAAATTAACGTCACTTTTAATTCTGCTGTACATTCAGAGTCCACGCAGAGTTTCAGCTCTGGATCATCTCCTTAATTTCCCTTCTTTCAAAAGATGGTGACACACTGAGGGTCTTTTTGGAGTTTCAGGATGAAACAAAGTGCCTTGAGCTTTAAAGGAGAATTAACTTTTTCTTTTTTTTATGTAATTGTGACCCTCAATTCTGACCTTTAAGACTTTACCAGCAGGCTCTCCCAGTCGGACCCACTCAGCCCTCAGTGAGCTCTTCATTTACGTCACTCAAGAAGCCCGAACCCCCAGACATCTGTAATGGTTTCTCTCACCTCCCCCCCTAACCTACATATGAAAATTAAAATCCTATAATTATCTTCAATTAACAGGAGGAGAGTAATCAGTGATTAAGGGAATAAAGTGTGGAGGGGGGACTGTTTTCATTAGAATTTCGCTCTGCTTTTCTTAACTTTCACCTTTTATCGGCGCGGCGTCGGTTCGGTGCAGCGTTTTTAATTAACCTTGTAAGCGCGTGTTGGAGTGTTTCCTGTCTCTCGTGGCCGAGCAGAGCGAGCAAGAAGCTCCTTCAGGGGCTGCTGTGTGGCAGCTGTGTCCAGGAGTGTCCAGCATCGTGGAGAGGAATCCAGCTGATCCAGAACTGTCCAGAATTATTTAAGAACATCATTCAAGGTTTTGGGGACAGTGATAGAAACACTGTAATAAAAAAATAATAAATTAAATACTGGTTAAGTTACTTTTAACAACTCACAAACAGACAGAGAGACAGAGAGAGAAACAGAGATAGAGAGAGAAACAGAGAAAGAGACAGTGAAAGAGAGTGGAGAGAGAAAGACAGAAAGAGAGAGACAGAGACAGATGGATAGACAGACAGAGAGAGAAGAGAGGGACAGAGAGAGAGAGGAGAGAGATACAGACAGAGAGAAAGAGAGAGAGAGAGAGAGAGAGAGATAGACAGCGAGAGAGAGACAGAAACAGAGAGAGAGACAAACTGAGAAAGACGCAAACAGAGAGAGAAAGAGAGTTAGACAAATAGGCAGAGAGAGACAGAGAGAGGGAGGGGGAAGAGAAAGAGAGAGAGAGAGAGAGAGAGAGAGAGAGAGAGAGAGAGAGACAGACAGACAGAGATAGAGAGACAGAGAGAGACAGACAGAGATAGAGAGACAGACAGACAAACAGATAGAGCGAGACAGGGTGACAGAGAGGGAGAGAGAGAGAGAGAGAGAGAGAGAGAGAGAGAGACAGAGAGAGAGAGACAGAGAGAGAGAGACAGAGAGGGTGTGGGAGTAAGAGTAGCTTTAGGGAGCTGAAGCTGTAGGCAATGCCTGCAGGGTAAAAGAGCTGCAAAAGAGTGAAAACATCTCACAGGCTCATAAACACACACACATACACACACACCATATCTATATACATGAAACACACATTTCGTGCAGTGCAGAAAGATAAAAACACTCAATACCCTGCAAAGACCTTTAGAGTAAACACACACACACTCTCTCTCTCGCTCTCTCTCTCACACACACACACGCTCTCTCACACACAAAGACACTCTCCCTATCACACACACACACATACACACACACACACACACACACACACACACTCACTCTCGCTCTCTAATCCGCGCTTTAGCAGACTAAATAATGGAGTCGCCTACAAAAACGCAGCAATTAGTTCGGTCGATTCGTCTGCGGCTGCTCAACGAATGTCACGCAGCTCAAAGACAGGCAGAGGCTGCCGGGAGCACTCCTACACTCAGACACGGCTCCGCCCACCTGCCCTGCCCTGCTCTGCCCTGACCTGCCCTGCGGCCGGTGCCCCACATTGCACCTAGTGCCCCACATGTCTCAGCCTTCAGAAACACAACAGAGATCCTTCAGCAAAGAGCTTTAAGGGCGTCGCAATAACACCATGTCCGGGAGACGGAGCAAGTATTCCTGCTAATGAGAGATAATTTCATATTTAATATATGATGTAATGCTGATCTCAGATGTCAGGTTTGACCAGACCAGGTCACATCAGAGGTCCTTTCTAAAGTACCTGTAGGAGCATGAGCTGAGTTTCCACCAGGACATCTGATAATGTCCACACTAGAAGATCAAACTCCATCATGAATACAGGCAAGACCACGAAAACCAGTCAAACAAAGACCAAACATACACCAAATAAACACTAAACCAATGCCAAAAAAGACCAAACTCGAAATAAAAACACAAACTAGCAATTAAACACAATATTACAATAGTTTGTATTTATGGTTTGATCAAATGGTCTTTGACAGAGTTGTTTCTCTCTCGCTCTCTCTCACATACTGTCTCTTTCTCTCTCTGTCTCTCTCTGTATGTCTCTCTGTTTGTGTGAGTGTGTGTGTATCTGTATGTGTGAGTTTGTGTATGTGTTTGTGAGAGTGTTTGTGCTTGTGTGTGAGTGTGTGTTTGTGTGTGAGTGTGTGTTTATGAGTCTGTGTGTGTTTGTTTGTGTGTGTATGTTTTGCGAGTGTGCGTGTGTGTGTGTCAGGGATGTTCACAAGTCATTTTTACCAAGTCCAAGTCAAGTCTCAAGTCTTTGTACTCGAGTCCAAGTCAAGTCTTTGATTGGCAACGTTTACAAATGACGACTATAAATGTGGAACTTTTGAACTGTAAATGTTTAGAAAATTGGCCACACCCCACGACTCCAATTGGTTGTTACTTAGCAGGGGGTGGGACTGTGTGCTGTGATATGTCCTCACTAACATGGAGGATTTGCCTTAAAAGATCTTAAATCTAAATGTTAAATATAAAAAAATAGATCTGAAATGTGAAACTCCACAGTTAGATATGGCTCGGTGACACCTTTCCAATGACCCCTCAAAAACCATTATTAGCTGAACACTGTTCTCTTTGGACAAAAGTAATGGGACATCGGGGCGAGGTGAACGGTTTTCGGGTTGTTGGAAAGAGTGCGAGATATAAATAAATCATTCAATGAAATCAACATTGTTTACGAGTTATGACTCACGAGTTACAGCACCCAAGTCCGAGTCAAGTCTCGAGTCATTGAGGGCAAGTCTAAAGTCAAGTCACAAGTCTTTATTTGTGCGACTTAAGTGCGACTCGAGTCCGAGTCTCAGACTCGAGATCCCATCTCTGGTGTGTGTGTGTGTGTTTTTTACAAGCCGGTAAGGCTGTATGATCGACACATGGTGGATTTCTCGCCTCTCTCTGAGAGAACCGCGCTGTGGGGCTGCAGACGGTGCGGGTTCCAGTGAACACTGGTGTTTGGGTTGAGGGTTGAGGGACTGAAGGTGGATTTAATTGATCTTTAACTGATATGGAGCTTCTCCACTGTGGCGAGGATGGAATGTGTTTTTGGCATTTTTTGCATTTGGTGGTACTAATGGTGCGCCGCATGTCTGAGAGAATGTTCCAGAGCACCGTGCCCGAGGGTCATTAGTCTGGAATTATTCCTTTAATGCAGAGAGCGAGGCTGAAAGGCTGATCAGAGCCGGTGTGAATAGATGTGTGAAAAAGAGGAGTTATGATCCTCTCCAGCGGCACCCTCTCTTTATAGCGGCGTCTCCACCTGACCACAGATCTAAATGGACTGGATAATTATCCTAAAGCCACTGTGGACCTTCAGCCTGAGGTCATCTCTTCTTCTCAGAAAGGAATGACACACCCAGCAGCCTGTCAAAAGTCTTCCTTTACTTTCTGTTTTCCAGGGTGACTGAAGAGCTTCAGATGCCAGGAAGCTTCATTTTGGGATCATACATTCAGAGATACATTCAGAATCAGAGATCTCAAAAGAAAACAATGTTAATTACGTATTAAACTTTAACTAAACTTTATCATAATAAAGTGTGGGGTCGGTGGAAGGGGCGTGTGAAGGTGGAAAGAGTGCTTCTCAGTGTGGGGGGTTGCGTGGAAGGGGTGTGTGTGAGTGGGGGTGAGTGTAAGAGGTGTGTGTGTGAGTGTGAGGGTGTGTTGAAGGGGTGTGTGTGAGTGGGGGTGAGTGTAAGAGGTGTGTGTGAGTGATACCTCCAACCTTGGGATTTCGGGCACAGCCTGGCAATGGTTTGCTTCCTACCTGATGACCGAAGGTACAGGGTAGAATGGCAAGGTTCCCAGTCTGCTCCACGAAGATTATCTACTGGTGTTCCACAGGGCTCAGTCCTAGGACCACTTCTTATTTGGTGTTATGCTAAATGAAGATGTCTTTGTCTTTCTCACCACGAAAGCTACGCAGTCCAGAACTGCCCCAAACGGGACTACTGTAACTCTCTACTGGCTGGACTTTCACTGAGGGTAACAATACCACTTCAGGCGATTCTGAATGCAGCTGCCAGGTTCGCCAATGTTCCTATGTTCACTCACACCACCTTTACTAAAGAACCTTCACTGGCACCCTGTGGCTGCTTGTTTTTAGATCAGGTCCTTAACACTGGCTTTCCAGTATCAAGAAGGGACTTGCACACACAAACTTATCAGCTCTGAACAAACAGTGTCACTTCTCGTCCTCTCAGGGCTTCAAGCTCATCTTGAGTCTCCACTGCTCAAAAAGAGGGAAACATGCTTCAAGACTTTTCTCAGTCTCAGCCCTCCCTCTTCTGATTAGATCTGTTGAGTCCCTCACTGTCTTCAAGACCCCTGCTTCAAGGAGCACCTTGGTGACTAGCTATGCCTCTAGTTTCTGTTCATATAACTCTTCTTGACCTTAAAATCGCTCTGTCTTGCTCTGTATCGCTCCGTCTCTGTCCGTCTTGCTCTGTATCGCTCCGTATCTGTATCGCTCCATCTCATTCTCTATCACTCTGTATTGCTCTGTATCGCTCCGTCTTTGTCCGTCTTGCTCTGTATCGCTCCGTATCTGTATCGCTCCATCTCATTCTCTATCACTCTGTATTGCTTTGTA
Organism: Brachypetersius gabonensis; assembly: GCA_037577145.1. NCBI lineage: Eukaryota > Metazoa > Chordata > Actinopteri > Characiformes > Alestidae > Brachypetersius > Brachypetersius gabonensis. The sequence continues at coordinate 8,113,565 of JBBJLR010000029.1, forward strand.
TCGCTTCGTCTCTGTCCGTCTTGCTCTGTATCGCTCCGTATCACTCTGTATCGCTCCATCTCCTTCTCTATCACTCCGTATTGCTCTGTCTCACTCTGTATCGCTTCGTCTCTGTCTGTCTCACTCTGTATCACTCCATATCACTCCATATCGCTCCATCTCACTCCATATCGCTCTGTCTTGGTTCTTCTCTCCACTTATTAATCAAAGCAAACACTCGCATTAACATCAATTGCCTACATTTCCCCAAACTGTTACCTGAGGTGATTAAACTCAATATATATAGATTTGATTACATTTTTCACCACAGCCTGACCAGAACTGGATACACACACACACTTTCATCAATAAGTAATTATGAGTAACAGAGAGGGTAAAGAGAACTCTGAGGAGGGAAAAATATTATAAGGAAGTATTAAGTTATTTTTAATTAATAAAACCCACATTTTGTGTATTTTCTCACTTTCGCACATCACACAGGTTTGTCTTTGCACAATGTTCATATAAAGCCACACATGATATAAACACACAGAGCCTCCACAATTTCAGCTGCCCCTGATGAAGACATGCGTGAAGCCTTGGAATACATTTTTACAGCACAATGAAAATCCACCTTGTTAAATCATTAATAAATATAGAATTTTACATGAAATCATGTGTGCCACGATCAATAGCAAACCATCATCAATATCACCATCATCTTCATCAACAACATGTTCATAATCATCTTCATCTTCATCACCATAATTACTATCACCACCACCTTCATCATCACCACCATCATCACCACCATCATCACCATAAATATCACCACCATCACCATAAACATCACCACCATCAGCAACATCATCACCATCCCCATCACCATCGTCATCGCCATCATAATCTTCATCATCATAATCTGCATCATCATAACCATCATCACCACCACCACAACCACCACCATCATCATCATCACCATCACCACTGCCATTATCATCACCATCATAATCTTCATTATCATAATCATCATCATCACCATCATCATCATCATCATCATCATCATCATCATCATCATCACCACAATCTTCACCATCACAATCACCACCACTATCACCATCATCATCATCATCATCATCATCATCATCATCATCATCATCATCATCACCACCACTACCATTATCACCACCACCATCATCACCATCACCATCACCATCATCGCCATTATAATCTTCATCATCATCACCACCATCACCATCACAACCAAAACCATCATCATCATCACCATCACCACTGCCATCATCACCACCATCATCATCATCATCACCATCATCACCACCATCTTCATCATCACCATCATCATCACCATCATCACTGCCATCATCATCAACACCACTACCATCATCACCATCATAACCATCATCATCACCAGTGTAGTCGTTATAGTGATAAACTTAAGTGATAAGCAAAAGTAAGAATGAAAGAAAGAAAGAAAGGATCTGTGGGACGTGCATGAAGCCTTGAAATTAATTTTTTACAGCACAATGAAAATCCACCGTGTCATTAAAGTGTATTTATTCAGTGAACAAAAATCATTAATAAATATATTATTTTACATGAAATCAGGAATGCCACGATTATTAACAAACCATCATCATCATCATCATCATAATCATCACCACCACCACCATCACCCCATCATCATCATTATCATTGTCATCTTCATAATAATCATCATAATCATCATCTTCTTCATCTTCATCACCATAATTACCATCACCAACACTAAAATCACTATTATCATCATCACCATCATCATCATCATCACCACCACCATCATCGCCATCATCATCATCATCATCCCCATCATCACCACCATCATCATCACTATCATCATCATCATCATCATCATCATCATCATCATCACCATCATTCCCATCATCATCAATACATCATCACAAATGTAGTGATAAACAAGGATCTGTTGGAACAGAGAGAATAGTGGGGACAGTGGGAATAGTTGGAACACTGAGAGCAGTGTCAGGTGGTACAGCCATGTCACAGGGTGCAGCTCTGTCAGTCGGTGCAGCTGTGTCAGACAGTGCAGCCATGTCGAGCAGTGCAGTTGTGTCAGGGACTGTAGCGGTGTCAGGCGGTGCAGCTGTGTCGGGGAAGCAGCTATGTCAAAGGGTGCAGCCGTGTCAGGCAGTGCAGCCGTTTCAGGTGTTGCAGCCATGTCTGGTGGTGCAGCAGTGTCAGACGGTGCAGCTGTGTCAGGCGGTGCAGCCGTGTCAGGTGGTGCAGCCTTGTCGGGGAAGCAGCTATGTCAGAGGGTGCAGCCGTGTCAGGCAGTGCAGCCATTTCAGGTGATGCAGCCATGTCTGGTGGTGCAGCAGTGTCAGACGGTGCAGCTGTGTCAGGCGGTGCAGCCGTGTCAGGTGGTGCAGCCTTGTCGGGGAAGCAGCTATGTCAGAGGGTGCAGCCGTGTCAGGCAGTGCAGCCATTTCAGGTGATGCAGCCATGTCTGGTGGTGGAGTTGTGTCAGAGGGTGTAGCGGTGTCAGGCGGTGCAGCCGTGTCAGGCAGTGCAGCCGTTTCAGGTGATGCAGCCATGTCTGGTGGTGGAGTTGTGTCAGAGGGTGTAGCGGTGTCAGGCAGTGCAGCAGTGTCAGACGATGCAGCTGTGTCACACGGTGCAGCCGTGTCAGACGGTGCAGCTGTGTTAGGCGGTGCAGTTGTGTCAGGGGGTGTAGCGGTGTCAGGCGGGGCAGCCGTGTCAAACGTTCATACACACTCTCTCTCTCTCTCTCTCACACACACACACACACACACACACACACACACACACACACACACACACACACA
>JBBJLR010000029.1:8170992-8190668 GCA_037577145.1 Brachypetersius gabonensis
CACACACACACACACACACACACACACACACACACACACACACACACACACACACACACACACACACACACAAAAGACCCCCACTGACTTTGCAGCATACCTCTTTACATTTTGTGAGCCATATAAAGCAAAGACCACCTTTAGTCATTTTTGTTCAGTCAGCTGCCCCACTGAGACAAACATGTCTGGTTCACAGCAGCATAGGCACAGAACTCAATAGACCATATCTTTATTTATACAAAAAAAATGATGTATACAGCTTATGAAGGTTAAATCTGAGACCAGACGAGGTTTAAGCCGTCGCTATATTGTTACTGTCTTTCTGCCGCTGACCCACTAACCCCTGATCTGCAAACTCTGTTCTGAATTACACTGGGAAATGCCCATTTGAATCTAATTATAGTAGCAAAAGGAGACAGATAACCAGTTGCTTTCATTAAATCCTTTCCAGACAAGAGAAAAGTTACATTTATATATAGACAGTAACTTTCAAGTGTGTTAGTGATCCCGTGGAGAGGTAAGAACAATAAGCAGAACTTGATTATGCAAGGCCAATGCAATTAATCAGTCAGTATATCAAAACACTATTTTAACCTTGCTACCTTTGCTATGCTTCTGTATTACATAATTTGTATTGCCATTTTTTTTAAAGGCTGTGCAAAACATAGACCTGCTGTTGTAATTTCCACTACTATTGTTAAGTAACCTAAAGTCAAATATCAAAGTGATTTTTTTTTGCCACTTATCTGCTGCCCTGTGTGTTGTAGTACCTTGTCAGAATGTATGTGATGTAATTTTGAATGTGCTATTAAAATGCTAAAATACGGTACAGTTGAGAGCTCATGTAATTTTATACCCCTAGGAAGATGATGAATTGTCCTTCTGGCAACAAGAACCCAACCATAACATCCACCAGCAGCTGCTGCCCCAGGACCATTACCAACACCTGCTTAATGAAGATGATGACAATGAATTCAATGTGGATGGCTGGAGGAATACAAACCCATTTCATAATCAGATGGGCAGCATACTTGGGGAAGATGTCCAGGTATTAAAATAGTTTGCATGTGCTGTGACAGACGGTAATGAATATCCCTGATGGATATTCATGTAAAAGCCTGACAAGGTGCTTGTGCGGAAGTACAGTTTGGGTGGACAGGTTCACTCAAAAGAAAAATGAGCTGTCTTGGCAGGACAGTGAAACTTCCCAGTCACAGTCAGCTAAACTTTTGGCAGGCTTGTTTCAGATGACAAGAACCACCCTGTTTTCCAGTGCAAGCACGTTTAATGGGCTGCAGCACATGCTGTGTTCTGTTTCACATTTCTCCTTCACTGCCTCCAGTTCAGCTTTATTAAATCTGTGTAATATCTGAGTTTTTAAAACAAATATTTGTTGCCTTAAACAAATATCCTTTTAGCAAATAATTAAACAGCAGAAAAGTGTCAAAATTCACAGTTCATTTATTTGCCATTTTAGCAATAAATTATACATTATAATTATAAATTAAGTTTTTGCAACTCTGTTTGATTGATATCTAGACACATCTGTAGGACTCCAAATGCCGTCTTTCTACATTCCAAAGATGTAAACCCGTGTCTGTTTTCCTTACACTTTGCAGGTTGCAGGTCAAGTTGCCCCATTGTCCATTGATGAATGTCTGCAACTACTGGAGGCTAACATGCCCCTAGGAGATCAGCAACATGTAAGTTGCCCTTTTAGCTCTAATGGAAAATGTTAATCTATTCTGACCAATTCATTGTAAGTTGTGATTTGGTTAATCCTTTTTAGTTATCTGCTACTGAGTGTCTGGTTATTTTACCTCTTTATAATCTCAGCAGGAAGATACTGATGTGGAGAAAGTGGAAGAAGACCCATTGGAACACCACAGGTCTCTTCTCTCACCACTGCTCCCTCAACATGAGCCCTTGCTAGACCTAGAACAGCAATGGCAAGATGTATTGGCTATCATGGATCCACAGGTAATCACATCAGTGTTCCTCCTTTGCCTAATCTAGTTAATTTTCATCATGTTTTGAATTCCCAAATGGGTTGCCATGCTTCTAACATGGAAAAAAGAACATTTCTTTACAAATAATTTTAAGAAACAGCACCACAACATTTAGTTACATAGCCTGCAGGTCACTGTATTGCTTCACTTTCACTCCAGTCCTGGACAGTCACAGTCCTGCTAAATTAAACCTTTTCACTTCCCCTATACACCTCTTTAAACTCATAACTACGGCTGCACGATATTAGGAAAACATGCAATATGCGATAATGTTGAGTGTTGCGATGGCGATATCACATGCGATAAGTGAGTAAAAACGTAGCCTGTTTTTCTACTTTGGATTTGCTTATGATACAGACTCCAGAGGCTGACTAGTCTAAGCAGGAAAAAAAATGAAACGCAATATTTACATTCCAACATTTATTTTTAAAGAGCAATTAATACCTTCAATAAAACATTTGAACCATTGAACGTTGTTGAAAAAAAACTGAAAATATTTTTTTAGTTTGAAGTCTTAAATAAATGCAAACATAATTTAAATTATAGTAAGTTCTTAGCCTGAAAAAAATTGCAAAAGGAACAATCTATAACTGTAGCACAGAAGATGAAGAAAACTGCCCAGTGAGTTTTTTCCCTTTTTTCTGTGGCACTGGGTGAAGAGTTTTGGAAAAACAATTTATTGCAGTTCAGTCAATAAATGCGATATGTATATTGCGCACGTTGATATCGCAATGACGGTAAATTTGCGATATATTGTGCAGCCCTATTCATAACCTAATAAAGTATGCTACAGCAGGGGCAACATTGAATGTTTCCAGGACAAAAAACTAATGTGCTTGGAATTGGAACCCTTTTCATGCCTTAACTTCATGTTTCTACAGGACATGGATGTAGAGGAGACTCCACTCAATGTCAGTGTTAGTGGAAGCGCAAGGGAAACTGGATACATGGAGAATGCCACCCAAAATGATACTAGCCTTCGGCAAACTGACTTACAAAGTAACAGTCTGATCTCATCTGCAAACAAAAGCACCAGCAAAGAAGACAGTTATCAGTCTGAACAGAACCAGACTGTTTCAAACTCCTCCCTCAATATAGATTTTAATTTGAATGACACAGAAATCATAGATTTCCTTCTCTCTGCCACACCTGACAGCTCAGGTTACAACAATCGTAATTCACCCAGTTCCTCTATGGTGGAGCAAGACCTGCCAAGCCTTTTTGGTCCTCTCCTAGAAGAAGCCATGTTTGAAGAGATCAGTTTGCTGGATCTGGCTTTGGAGGAAGGATGTAGCCAGTCCCAGGTTTCACAAAGTGAGGAACAGAACCCGACGGACTCTGACTCTGGGCTGTCCTTGGATTTCAGTCAAAGTCCGGCTTCCCCAAGTGGATCTGAATCCTCATGTTCTTCATCCTCCTCTTGCTCATCATCATCATCCATATCATCCACAGAGTTAACTCCTGAGGAGGGGGCTGCAGGATACACCCATATGAAAGAGGAACTCACAGATGAAGACGATGATGCAGAGGAGGGAGCTGTTGGAGGTTATTGTGAAGAAGAGAATAAGATGTGCCATTTTAATTACTTGCAGGGCAGTCGTTTCCACAATTTACCCTGGCTTGAGCACATTGGCCATGACCACACCTACAATCAGCCTCAATGCATCAGCCAAAGAAAGTCCCCAAAGCAGCATCCAGATGAGCTTCTAGAGCATGACACTGAGGACAATGTTTCCAGCAGGGATGAGAATCAAGCACGCGCCATGAAGATTCCATTTTCCAATGACTGTATAATTAACTTGCCTGTGGAGGAGTTTAACAAGATACTTTCCAAGCACCGCCTAAGTGAGGCTCAACTCACGCTTATCAGAGACATTCGCCGCAGAGGCAAAAACAAGATGGCAGCACAGAACTGTCGGCAGCGGAAGCTCGATGTCTTACTGGGCCTGGAACACAGTGTTGATGGCCTGCGCCGTCAACGCACCAGACTACTCAGAGAAAAGTCTGAAATCTCACGCTCAGTCAGAGAGATGAAGCAACGCCTCAGTGACCTCTACCAAGAGGTGTACGGTCTACTCAGGGAGGAGCAAGGAATGCTCTGCATGCCCAATGACTTTGTCTTGCAAGAGGGCAACAATAATCACACATTATCTGCTCGCTACAGTTCAGGGTCCAGACGGAAGTCTGGCAGGAGGCAGAAAGAGAAGAAGTGAGGTGCATGGATAATATTACTTTCATTTCTGCAGGCCAGGCAATATCGTTTCCAAACGCTAATGAAGAAAACAGGGAAAATGTTCTCCCTTTTGTTGCAGAGTCTGCTTACTTCTGAGGTTTGCTGTAATTCAGTGGAGGGAAAACACCAAAGACAGTTACGTCAAATGATGGGAAAAGTGTGATAAGTAAGACTCGCATCATTTTTAACTGCTGTGCAGTTTTTAAATAAGGCTGTTTGCAGAGATAGAAAAACATCTTCTTAGGAAAGTGCCACACTTTATTAAGGAATTGGTTGCAGTGTTAACATTATACAGAAGCCAAAGACAAGAAAAGTCTCCGAAGTGGAATAGGAGTGGAAGGAAAGGTTTCAAGTATAAAATGAGGTGCTTTTTTTATTTTTTTTAAAAAGTTGCAAAATCAGTATGCTGCTGTCTTCAAATGAAACAAAACATTCACAAGACAATGCCTAAGGCCATGAGACCTGATTGTTGTGCAAATCTTTCAAAATACACTACACTTTTAACCTGTATAATACCTATTTGTGGCTAATGGTCCATATATGTGTTGAAAACCATTCAATTCATGGAGCTGATTCTGCTGACCACAAACACCTTCTTTAATTCTCTTACAGCAATAGAAGTTGACCTACATGGCATTCAACTGAACTGTAGGTTTAATGACAATCTAACCGTTAGGGAAATTTAGGGAAGCCCCTCAGACGAACATTTCTGTCCTTTTTAAGAAAAATAATATTTGACAAAATGATTGTTCATTCATTCAGCAGATAACTGAATCATATGGTCCGCAATGCACAACGGGAGTGTGTAATATTTGCCTGTATTAAGTCAATGATATAAGTATCAGAACTTATCTGAAGATTGATTAAGGCATCAGTCACAAAATATTCACGTCAGGGCCTTGCTGTAAAAAAACAGATCACTTAAATGTGTTATCTATAGCACCTTTACGATTTAAAAAACAATAGTTATAGTTGTCAGGGAAACTGGGAAATGGACTGTACTGATGATTTTCTTTCTGCTTTCCCTGATAGTCTTTAAGAAGCAGTTTGTGATTTGTTCTCATGTGCAATTTGTTCACTTTTATAATGCAACGTTTTCATTCTTGTATATGAATTCTTGGTGACAAGCTGGCATTGTTTCCATTGTCTAATTAAATATATTTATTGTCTTACACCTGTTTATTGGTTGTTAATATATGTTGTAAGGCTCGATACCCTAATATATGCTTTCAGAATGACAAGTGAAATCAAATGGTCACCCTCAAGAGCACAGGTCATGGTGCAACAGTCAATTAATTTTCCAGCACTACAAACAAACATCTGCCAGAGTTCTATTTCAGATAGTAGGGGCGTGGCTTTGTCAGAATTGCAGACAGCCCCACCAGCCCCATCTCCTTCACGTCAATTTTTTTGCCTAGTTTAGCTCTACTTTCTCCCGTAGTGGGTAGGATTCTTGCCTCTGGACCAAGAGGTCATGGGTTTGAATCCTACCTGCAGCATACCACCACTGGGTTCCTGAGCAAGACCCTTAACCCCAAGATGCTCAGGAGAGACTATCCCCTGCAGTTTGGCGATAGAGGTTGCTTTAGAAAAAAGCATCTGCTAAATTCTGTAAACATAAATCTTTACTTTGAAAGCCAGAATACATAGACCTACTATTTGCAGTTGTCCTGCAAGGCAAAACCAGTTGTTGAACCAGCTGTTAAACCAGTGAGTATGAACGAACACCAACCAAATCTTTTGTTTGTTCTTATTTGTCCAGTCTACTCTGGCCTTGAATCAATCAATCTGCCAACTTGTGTAATTAAAATGACTGGGATAATTTCATATTAAAAATCCTAATAACGGCTAGTAATCTGAAAACTCAGATGAAACCTGATCATTTAACGAAAGTAGACAGAATTGGTATCAACATGTGAGGCAGACTGTTGGATTTCTTTATTATTTTTAACCTCAGCTAGAAAAGTATTTCCTCATCAGTGCACTGGGTGTTCTTTTCATAGCTCTGGCACACACAGCATCTACCATCATTAAAAACTAGCCAGACCACTTCTCTTTATTTCTCATAATAGGGATTAAAATATCTTGCTACCACAATATAACGAACAGACATCATTCTTAATAAAAACACAATTTATTTAAAAAAAGGAAAAGAAAGAGAGAAAAAGATTTCAAAAACAGTGACAACATGCTTCACAAAGATAGCATCTAAAAGAGGGAAGAGACAGACAGGTAACAGTGGCATGTAACTGAATGAAATCACAATACTGGAGCGCCTCATAAGCAGACAAACAGAAAAGACAGCGCACCTCTATAAAGGTAGGTCTCAAACAGGCCAGGTGACTCAACTCACCAACTTGGTGTTTAAAAGTAGAAGGATATGTTGCTGGCATTCTGTTTCTTCTAAAACCAACGTTTCATGAAGTTGATTCATTGGTATGTTTTTTCCAGAATCTGATGCTTTATACAATGATTCATCTCACCATTTAACAGAAAAGCTATGAAGTATTATTCAGTTACTCAGCCCATTGCTGAAAACAGTGCAGTACATTCCGCTCAATCACTGAAGACAACAGGAGCATGCTGTCTCACCAGGTGGAAACCTGCATTCTCCAACAGAACTGGTGTCCTGATATGAAACTATCCATTGCGTCTTACCTAATCAAAAGTAAAATAGCCAGGTGCAAAAGTCTCTGTTGCCCACTACACGAAAAGAAAGCAACACAAAATGATTATGGGAAAAGTAGTTTCCAATGTTGAGGCAGAGGTTATGGGAACAGAATCCTGAATCCTAAAAAACGTTTTATACGTAAGGATGAATATCCACTAGATGCTCATATGACTGGCGGTCTTTGAACTTTGACATGCAGCTAAAAGAAGACAAAAAACATTTTAAGAGCCTCTAAAATTACAGGAGAGAGTCTGGAACAGCATCTTCATAGAAACGGACTACACAGATATCTACCCTACTCTGTCAGTAGGAGGCTACTTCCTAAGGGAAGCTTCTCAGCTGAGACATGGGAATTTTCACGCTGACAAAAATTAATGTTGAAGTAACCCAAAAATGTGTATCTGTTTGCCTCCTACACAGAAATGAGACAACTGCACACAACCCTCATCACTTTAAGCTGGGGAAAAGTTTCTCAAACACGCGACCTTAGTTGGAATGTCTACAGGTAATAGCCTCTGGCTGATTACACAGCTATCTGCGATATCTGCTGCTAGAAGTGTCAAAGGCTTTAAACTCTCTTTAAATGATGACTCATCTTACGCCATAAAATCTTACTTGTTCTGAGCTACCCTTTCTTCAAAACACCAATACAAACTGAACATTTAAAGGCAGAAATAAACATGAAGTGACAAGAAGAAATTCCCATGGAAAAAATATAGACAACTATGTATGAACATTAAGGAATAGTGGCTTTGTCAGTAATGCAAATAATGTCAGCAAAAGATTAAAAAACAAAACAAAACAAGCAAACAAGAAAAACATCTGAAGCAGCTTATTTGGACAGCAAAAAAAAAAAAGTGGTATATTGGCCGACTACATTTCCCATAATCCAAAACAAAACGAGAAAATCTTTATTATACAAACACCTATTCCACGCCCCCCCCCAAAGGACTTCATAACTCTGCAAACTCTGCTGATGACTGCACCTCTACGTGTGGGTTTTACAGTATCAAGTGTCCAAGTTTTATGGCAATACAGTTAAAAAGAAAAGAGCAAACAAGTTCCTGCTCCCTCATCTCCACACATCTTGATATAAATGCCATGTCATCCCCACCCCACCCCAATCCCTCTGACCTGCAACATCACATCTTCCGTCGGTTAGTTTTTGTCATCTTTTTTCTCCTCTTCCTCAGTGGGGTATGAGTGCCATGTGAGCCGTTCTTCATAAAAAGAAATGACAACTTGTGGGCACTTCACGTTAGCCTCTTTAGCTGGCACAAGGTCTGCCTCGTCTGAATTTTTCCTGCAGAGACAGAAAGCAAATTTCAAGTGGTTCATTTTCATCAAATGACTTGAGTCAAATCCTTAACTGAACAGATCTTTTGGGAGCAGAAAGCACAGTCTCAGCCAGGGGCTGGGTGGGGGGTGTGTGTATGTTACAGATTTTTACTCCGAGAGAGCAAGAGCACACATGACTTACTGACTTGCTGATTCCACAAGTGGAATTATGAGTGCTCCTGCCTGTTCGCTGACCTCCCTTTATGAACCTCACAGTGTGTTAATTTCTACAGAGGTTGATAAAAGTGGAATACACTTTCACTCACCACTTCATGAGGAACATCAGCTCTCCACTGGAATCTGTGGCTCCAATAATGCGTTCGGGGTCCAAACCACGAGCAAAACCCCTGGGCTTCTCCTGCTACAGGAAATTGAGAGGAGGAACTGCAGTTTGAATTTGGGCTTCCATCTGTTAAGCGTCAACTAAGCACTTTAATTGTAATTGAAGTGCAACTTCTCTTAAATAAAGACTGCACTGTTCTAATAAAATCTCAGTGAGTGGTCCTTATCCAGCAGAACATCAGAAAATAAGGATGATTTATTTCACCAATAAAGATATTTACCTGATGTAGATTAAGCTTATTAAATATTTTTATTTTTCCAAGGGGAGGCATTGGGCAAGACCATAAAGTCTTACCTCATCTTTTCTCTTTTTAGGTTTGTCATCACCCCCGGCCTCATTGTCCGACTCGCCTGCTTTCCTCTTGCCGTCTTTTTTATCGCCCTCTCCAGCCTTTTTTTGTGAATTTAGGAACTCCGCTATCAGGTCAGGACAGTCAAGGTTATCTTCGGGCTCCCACGTGTTGTCGTCGCTGATCAGATCATAAAACTGCCTGTCAGCTTCAGTCAGTAAAGCAGGCCACAGAAAATAGCTGACCTCTCAGAAGGGTTTAGAAACTTCAGGTACAGATCAAGCATGTATAATGTATTCATTATTATTTTTGCCACCAGGTTATACATTTTTTATGAGGAAAAAAAACCCAACAAAAAAAACAATTTACTAAATCAGAATCTGAAGAAATGCCTATCCCTAATCTGCTGCAAAGAAAATACAGAATCACTGAATTTAAGGGAAAGGTCCAGATCCTGTTCAGAGGGAAATGGAAACCAACACAGAAGAACTGTCACCAAGCATGTTTCTCCTAGACTCACTTTGAGAAGCCCTTCCATTTGAGCAAGAACTCAGTCCTGCCCTTCACCACCCGCCGGTCCAGAACTTTCTCCACCACATATTCCTCCTCCTCCTCCTCCACCACTTCCTCCACCTTCTTCTTGTTTTGTTTCTTCCCTCCAGTGGCCGGAAGTTTGACGTCTGTTGGGGGGGGTGCTAGGGCAAAAGCAGAAAAGTGAGGGTCAAGGAGTTATTTTAGAGTATAAACTGCTGAAAAATGTGAAGAAGCACAGAGGAATCACACACACCGGTGATCTCTAGTGGATTTCACTGAATTTATTTAATGTTCTTAATGTTCCTTTTCTGTAGTGCATTCATCTAGGACAGATTCACCTATGCTTACTTTCATGTTATGCACACAGACCCTAACAAAGCCTTCATACTTTAGAATCTAACACACTTGCTTAGCCAGCTAATAGTTTGCGGTGCCAAATAAACAAACACACACTTCATTCGCATTCACATGCATTAAAGTTAATTAAGTAACAGAAATCTAAGCTTTAGCTCTGTGCAACCTACATTTCTAAATTATAAATCAACAAGTTTTATAAACTTATTTTTAGGTTTCCTACACTTATATTGCCATAATGTGTGCACACTTGCACAAGTATATCACAACTAATAAAAAAGCAGCAGCTGCAACCATTAAATCAAATCATTCTTTGATCCCCTGCGGAATTTGTAAGTTAGTTGACTTACAAAAAATGAACAGTCTCTAATTTATGAGGTATGATCATTTTTATGAAGAGATACAAAATATCAACCAAAAATCAAGAAAAAACACATATATAATATTATATAATGTTATAAATTGATTTGCATTTCACTGAATGAAATTAGTTTTTGATAACCAAGCACAACACTAAGTACTGGGTAGAGAAATCCTTGTTGGCAAGCGCAGCAGTAAGACCTTTCTTGTAATCAGTCACTGGGTTTGCACACATTTCAGGAGGGATTTTGTCCCGCTGCCCTTTACAGAAACTCTAAATCCTTCAGGTTTCTTGACTTTCTTGACAACTTAAAACTTCAGCTCCATAGATTTTCTATAGGACTGAGGTCTGGAGACTGGCTACGCCACTCCATGACCTTAATGTGCTTCTCCTTTGCTGCCTTGTCAGTATGTTTTGGGTCATTATCCTGCTGGAACACCATCCACAACCCATCTTCTGTGTTGGCTGAGGGAAGAAGGTACTCATCCAAGATTTTATGGCACATGGCCCCATCAATTGGCCCCTCAATACAGTAAAGTCACCCTGTACCCTTAAAAGAAAAGCATTCCAAAGCATAATGTTTCCACCTCCATGCTTGACTGTGAGGATGGGGTATTTCAGGTCATACTTCAGGTTATCATCCGCCTAAAATGGCAGGTCGAGTTGATGCCAAAGTGCTCTCATCTGACCACAGGACTTTCTCCCAAGCCTTCTATGAATCATTTAGATGTTCACTGGTAAACTTCACTGGTAAATCACTGGTAAAGATTAGTGTGTTACCAGTGGTGTTTCCAGTGACTGTGGTCCCAACTGCCTTCAGATCCTTCACCTTTCTCATGATAGTTCTCACACTCACACAAGAGAGATCTTGCATGGAGCTCCAGACCGAGGGCAATTGTTGGTCATTTTATATTTCCTCCATTTTCGTATAATTGTACCAACAGTTGTCACCTTCTTACCAAGCATCTAGCCTCATGCAGGTCTACAATCTTGTCCCTGACATCCTTTGACAGCTCTTAGGTCTTGCCCAGGGTGGTGGAGAGGTTGGAATGGAAGACGCTGATTCTGTGGACAGGTGTGCTTTATACACCTAAGCAGTTAAGGAGTATCAGGAGTATCTGTAATAGATTTATTGTATTCTGTGGGCAACATGGGCACACAGCCAGTCTGTGGGAGCCAGATGTCTATGACTGGGTTGTAGTGGACACTTATTTCACTCAATGATATGCAAATCAATTTAAAACTTTTATGTAACATGGTTTTTATGGATATTTTGTCTCTCCATAAAAAATAAAACTAATTCAAATACTTATTTTCTCCCACTGTAACAGCAGGTGATAGAGCATTCAGAAAACACAAAAGTGTAATTTAAAGTTTGTTTCGTATTAGTTCCATTAGACCTGTAGCTGCAGTGCAGAACCAATGAGGTTAAACTTTGGCTTATACAAATACATTCCGGATAAAAGGGGAAAATTTATGACAATTTTTATTTTAAACTGTTCCTTTAAACACAGCGATTACTAAGAAGTCACTGAATGTTTAATTATCTATGTCAATAAACTCTTTTGAACTACATCACCACAGGAAAGCAGAGACAATGGTCAGAGGGCCTTTAAATTAAACTTTAAATGAAATTACAGCAGAGATGCCTGGATTGTGAGCACTAATACACATGAGGTTCTTCACCTAATTAGGTGAGTCAGCAAAACTTCTTACTAAAGCAATCAAGTCACAGCCAACACTTTTTCATTAAGTACACAGAGCATATTGCTGCTCAGTTTAAACGCAGGCAACAGAAGTCTCTGCACCACCAAAACATCAAGTCCGTCTAAATGCTTCTTTTTGTTATGATGATGATAAAAAATAAGAACAGCAGGTCTATTTTTACTTGGAACGCCATAATACTCCATCATATGAGAAAACGTAATCTGAATTTGGCAAGCAGTTGGGAAATATCAGCTAAGAAAAACTCCCACTAAATTCATTCCAGAATAGAAAATAAAACTAACATAAGCCCAGCAAAGAGAGACTAGAAGGTGGACTAATCAAGGGTTTCCCAAGATTTTCCATCTGAAATCTACTGAGACAACCAGGTCTGCAGCAAAAGTTGAGTGATAAACAATTACTATAGCTATAGATAGATTGATTGATTTTGACAGATAGACAGACATGTTTGGTTGACAGACAGTTAGGCTAGCCCAAATAATTAGTGGCAAATTATATTACACTCCGCAGAGTCATTGGAATTTCTTCTTTAAGCCTTGTAAAAACAAGGACCCTGCTAACATACTGTCTGGTTTCTTTTCCTCAACCTATCAAGTTTCAAATTAGCCTACTGCATGATCACAGCATGGAAAATAATAAAAAACACACAAAAAAAACCAGAATATGGAAATAGGAAGATAAACAAGTTGTCGATGCTGTGTCCAGTAAAAAGCATGAGCAGAGCAAGAGATGCAAATTTCACTAGAGACAAATAATTATCAGTGTCCTGTTATTACACCAAAACTAGGATGTTATGGTTTATAACTAATCTGCCTATACCAGTGCAGCTGTCATTTTACAGTATACCCCTTCAAAGTGAACCAGCCAGTGCCTGATCACCCCAACCCAAAAACACATAGCATTGAAAGAGAGCACAGTGAATAAAAGGTTAGCATAATAGAAAGTTATGAGACACCTGAGGGGACACCGGCGGTGTCTGCTGGTTCGGTCATGCTGGTCGCGTAGATTCTGTGGAACCTTCAGGTTCCTTGTCAACGTCAAAAGAGCTGAACAGAGTGAAAGTGTAGATTAGGGGGGTAGGGAGGGGAAGGGGTTCATGAATCAAGTGACATCAAGGATGAGGCAGGAAAAACATTGCATAACATTGCATGGCATCATTACTATCACGAGCACAGCGTGTTGATAATTGTCTATAGTACAGTCTAACGACTAACTCACAACTATGGTAAAGAATTGGGCTTTTAACTTTAAATAAAATATCTAACATTTAATGAACATTTTAACTTGAATACCGCAAAAAAGAAAACCCTGCACTGCATCAATGTGTAACATACAATAAAAGAAAGGAACGCAACTGTACTAGACATTTCAAGGCAAATATATGGCAACGACTGAAGCAATCAAATCTAAAAACAAAAAGTTATATTCACGTAAACTTTTATAAAATAAATTAACAATAGTCCTAATTAGTCACAGCTAAACATGAATGTAGATGCTTTTCATAAGATGCAGTGTCAAGGCAGCATTTGTCACTGTGCTTCATCAGCGAATATGTGCTCTCTGGGTTACTAGGCAAGGTTTCACAATTTTCACTTGGCTCATGGCACGCAGCTCTGCAGTCATACAAAGTGTAAAGCTTGACTGATCGACAAAAAATTACTACCATCAGCTCTCATGCTAGAAGTTTCCATTGCTGGAACAATCTGATGAAAAAATAGAGTCGTGGGATGACAAAGTGGAAAGCCCGATAGAACTGGTAACACAGAATTGATGTGGCCTGTGTTCTGAACGAACAATGACATGACAATGGTTACAAACATTAGGCTGCTTGATTGATGACACAAGTCCACTTAAAGCTACAAAGGTGTGACTCCTTTTCACAAGCAAGAATAAGCCACTTTTTCATAGTCACCTTGAAGGCATTAAGTTTATACATTAGGCTCTCTACTTGTGACAATGGGCCTGTCCCCAGTTGAGTGTATGGTTGCTATCAACTACAAGGAGAATAAAGGAACATGTCTGATACCAGATGGAGTTATAATTATCAAATTTAGAATGTTGATTTGTAACTATAAAGGAAGTGCCCCATAGGAAACAGAACAGTGGTGCAGCAAATAACTACAGTGGGAACAATTCAACCCTTGTAGAACCATACCATATTAAATAAATAACAAATAGGTATGTGAACTGAAAGTAAGTTACAAATAAGAACTGGTAAGTACGTTTTATCTGCTCACCATTTCCTGAACGCTTCATATCTGGAATTCAAGTGATACCCAACCCTAATTATTATTAATAATTTTGGTCCCTACAGTTGGTAAAACCGTAAAAGTGGTATCCAGTGGTATACTTCGCTGCATCCCAGTCTTTTTTTTTTGGTTCTTTACAACCCACTCATTAAATGACGCACTTACAGATGACTTGAATTCTTGATGTATGCTTTGAGTGCAGTGACAGGATGAGTGTTCTGAAAAATCAAGGGTGTAAACACCACCTGATAAATCGTGAGCCTCTGAGTAGGTGGTGCTCTATTTAAAGAAATGCAATCACTTTAAAATGTAAGTAATTATCATAACCACCATATTGCTCTGAATATGTAATGTACGTATTGCCCAGTACAGTACATCCGACTAGAAACTACAAGACTTCCTCGATTCTAACTTATACGCTCATTTTTGCTGTTTCAAAAGGTACAGATGTTGTACCACTATGACCAAATATTGTATGCACATAGAGCTCTAATCATGATATACTGTACTCCATAATGCAACCCAGTCAGAACACATCTGCCTATGGGACAAGGACCATTATTCTACTGTATAGATCTGGGCAATATAACAAATATTCTATTGTATTGCAACTTGTTCTACATGAGATGACTTTACCTCAAAATAGTCATTTAATTTTCTATAGCTGCAAGCATGACTCTGTCTCAGACTAAAAAAAGCTCACATTAAACAAATTCTCCTTTATATCCAGACTACGCTCCTGGGTGAGTGTGGGTGACGTATATTGGTGAGATGTGTGTTTTTATTTCTGGTGGGAACAGCGTGTATGCATGTTCAAAATGGTCTTAATAGAACCACCAATGAATATAAACAAGGATAACTTAGTGTAGATATATTAATACTACAATCATCATATCAGTGTGACTGCATGCCTTATAGGAATATCGGAATATATTCCTGATCATTTGCGGCATTAAGCAGATGCTTTTATCCAAAGCAACTTCCATACCCTAACTACATGGAGACAGTCTCTCTGGAGTAGCTTGGGGTTAAGGGTCTTGCTCAGAAACCCAGTGGTGATGTGCTGAAGGTAGGATTTGATCCCATGACCTCTTGGTCCAAAGGTAAGTATCCGACCCACTAGGCTACCACCAACCCATATATACTGCATTTCACAATGTAGCGTGAAAATATTGCATTCTTCATGTCACCCACCCCCAGGAGTGTACCCAGTGCATCTTTATTGTTCACAAGTGGATACTGTACTGTATGGAAAGGCAAGACTGTTTTAACTGCTATCTCACTCAGCTGGGGATGTTCCTCACAGCATGACAACCAAAACTTGGACAGAGACGGTCGGCCGAATCTCGACTGTAACCCAGCATCGTACAAGAGCAACAACAGTTTATCCTGGACCACAGGTGGCAGATCACTCATCTCTGGAATGGCAATTGGGTCTCGTACCCATAGACAGACATAAGTCTATGGCTGTAAAGCTGAACATTCCAGAATGATGAAACACAGGGTGGGCCATGAAGTCGAGGGGGTGGGGAGGGGCACGCGCTGAGGTCAGACCTGATCTGGCTAAATTTTTGATTAGTGCAAAAGTGAGGTTCCACGTTGAGAAACGCTGGTATGGAGTACGCAGAGTCCATGCCCACTGTTCTTTTCCCTCACAGGGAATATGAGTAAATGTTTGAGAACATGTTCCATGTGAATACAAATCAATGATTAGACTTACATGGACCACCATCACTCAACATTTGGGTCATTCCATGGAATCTGTATATTTTGCGTCCCAGAGAAATAATCAGTCAAAGTCCCTATAATGCCAGATACACGCATAATTTGAAAACATAACATTAGTATGTCTATCATACTACCTCAAAATTAATGAAACTAAATATTATTGCCCATGGTTAAATTTGCATTTATGTTAAGGCAGGAAATTTGGCTCGTCACTGAATATGAAAATTACTTTTTAGCAGGTCTTCTTAAGGGTAAACTGTTGGAAAAATTATAATTTTCACATTTGTATATTGTTTTAAAAGTAATCTCATTGTTAAGCAATGTTTTTGGCATGAAAATAACGGCACATTACAGCAGTGACAATTTACAGGGAGAGGACTTCCAACTTTTATAATGTAGGATTTTGATGTTTTAAGAGATTGTTGGGTGGTAACATCATACTCGCATCATTGCCGTTACCCATTTTTAACATAGATATGGTAAATGTCTAGATACAAAAAATATCATTTTAATTACTAAGTAATATCATTTCAATCTTTGACATCTGCTCTTGTGATCTTGAACATTAGCTAACTAGAAGCAAATTAGCCTTAAATCTTTCACTTTTCTTTGATGACATATCATAAACTATCACACAATAAATAAAATGAATAGCCTGAGACGGCACCATAAAATTGTTTGAGGAAAAAAAATGATTTTCTATTTAAGATTTTTTCAGTACACATATCGTGGAATGACTCATTATCTGTGTGATAAAATGTGAAACTAACACAAGAATGCTAAATTTAACAGATGCTGTTGTAACATTTAGTATCGGGACAGTACAGCCCCAATCGTCCTTTAACTGCAAATCATTCTTTTAACATTAACTAGTTACTATTTAAGATGTATGGTGAACAGGAAATGTTTGATTAAAAGGGAATGCTTTACTGATATCTGGATCTTTTTAAATAAAAGATTTACATTTGAACAGGTAATTTTATGACTACCCTGATATGGCCCTAATTGTATTACATTTCTGAACTGTAGTCGTTTATAAAGGTAAATAAAGTGACAGGAATTTATATATTATATATACACAAATATAAAAACAGACTGCACAAAATATCATCTGACAATCATAATCGCACGGTAAACTGACCAGGTCTGCAGTTATGGTGGAAGTAGTTTGTGTTGGTACAGTAAATACAAAAAACTGGACTGGAACGGTGTCCATCATTTCAAATTAAAAGTAATTTTTTGTTTTTATTTGTTATGGCGCCATTGAGAAATTTTATCAGTTAAAACAGTGAAAAGTAAAATGGGTTGCAATGCATCACTGTGTCGGGGGTAAAAGTCCTACGGAGCAGGAAAGAAACTACATATTTTGCATATGTTTACAAGGAAGACAAACTAAGAAATTAAAACTGCTGTTTCTTTTGAAAAACATCCATAGTGGCAGCAGTGAGGCACTGATATACAGCCCACACATTCCTATGGCAAGCAATCTTGACTTTTAGTCCAGTTTCTTAGTATCAAAAAATTAAATTCATAAAATATATAAATACTAAAATCAACTTGATGTGTAAATGTACTAATGCCAGTATGCTATATTTGAAAATTACACAAACAATAAAAAAGCTTCCATTCTTACATTAAAATTTGGAATAGAAAGTTTCCTTCTTACACAAATTATCGCACTTGCAGATTCTACCAAACCAATGTTTAAAAGCAAGAAAATAATGCAAACATGAAATTAGAATTTAAGCATGTCGGCATATTCGTTGTACTAGATTTTTTTGAAAGAAAATGAAAGTGACT
Organism: Brachypetersius gabonensis; assembly: GCA_037577145.1. NCBI lineage: Eukaryota > Metazoa > Chordata > Actinopteri > Characiformes > Alestidae > Brachypetersius > Brachypetersius gabonensis. The sequence continues at coordinate 8,188,627 of JBBJLR010000029.1, forward strand.
ACTCTGTCATACGTGAACACACCACAGCACACAGTGTGACCAGCACGAATTTCAACCTCTGCATTTAACCCATTCACCAAGTGAAGCAGGGGGCAGCCATGAACACGGCGCCCGGGGAGCAGTGCGTGGGGACGGTACCTTGCTCAGAGTACCTCAGCGGTACTTTTCTTCATACAGGTAAAAATTGTTCCTTCCAGTTAAAATGAAATGGTTACTTGAACTGAAAACTATAAATGATGTAAATAATACAATGCGTTGACATTATATAATTCCAATTTTTAAATACAATTTCATTAGTTTTTTTTAATAACATGGAACGTGGCTTCCGGCATGCGCGCGCACACAATCGCAGCTAGAATATTCGAACGAGAGAGAGAGAGAGACAGAGACAGAGACAGAGAGAGAGAGAGAATAATTTCGATTTAGTATTTATTCATTTACACTGTGTACAACAAAACAAAGAGCGAATGTCTGCAGAAAAATAACAACTGACTGCGCGACAGGAGGTTTATTCTCTTTCCCTCATAACGGAGTGGGCTGACCCAACTCACTACAGCTCTTCTAACCCTGACAAATCAAATCAGCTAACTACAGATAAACCCCAAAACAGTACCATAATGACTTTACTTTCAACAGCATTATAAGTAATTCACTATAACAGACATGTAGTACATAGACAAAAGAATTGGGACGCCTGACCATTACACCAACAGGGACTTCAACAGCTTCCACTCTTCTTCTTGGGAAGCTCTAAATGATTCGAGTGTTTCTGGGGGTATTGGTGCCCATTCATTCTGTAGAGCATTTACGAGGTCAGCCTCTAAACTTAGGCGAAAAGACCTGGCTCGCCATCTCCGTTCTAGTTCATCCCAAAGGTGTTGGATGGGGTTGAGGTCAGGGCTCTGTGTGGGGTAGTCACCTTCTTCCACACCAAACTCATCCAACCATGTCTTTATGGGTCTGGGGTACAGTCATACTGGAATAAAAATGGCCTTTTCCTAAAACTGTGTCCACAAAGGTAGAAGCATGGCGTTGTCCAAACTGCCTTGGTATGCTTAAGCATTAAGATTGCCCGTTACTGGAAGAAAGGGACCTAGACCAAACCACGGTAAACATATGCGTCCCAATACTTTAGTCCACGTAGCGTACAATGAACTAGTGCTTGGTGCTAGCAGGCTACACGCAGTCTGTCTCTGGGTAGAGATACACGCCTGCTTCTCCATGTTGACCTGGATCGGAGCTGCTAAAGAGAACTGACACGAACCACGGACAATGGCCACAAATACTGATGTCTGTTTGTTTTAGCATCACTCAGTGGTCGCCTATTTACCGTTTGACAATAATGCATTGTACACAGGCCGCTGCCATTCATTTGAAAGGTGAACACTTTCCTGTCCAAAACGCTACTCAGTCTTCAGCACAACAAGACCGCACTTACCTTTAAAATAGGAAAACAACGATGCAGCAACACCCCAGCGAGTGTTCAAGTCTAACAGTGCGTTCAAAATTGCCACAAGAAGTCTGAAAAACTGGCTTTTGCTAAATGTTTTGAAGATCAGAGCCCGTAACGTTATTCTTTCAGACAAAAGGTGCAGGGAGGCTGTTCGACCCGCCAATTCTGACCACGCTACTGCCTGGAATCATGGGAGTTGTAGTGTTTGCTTTGCTCCCAGCATGAAAGCATTTAAACAAGACTTTGTTCACACATTCGGAGCAATTAAATCATTAACATATAAATTAAGGCATTCAGAGTGATTCGACGTGGATGCTCCATTGCTGACCTTTGTTTAAAGTCTTTAACGTCTCTAAATGAGGCCTAAAACATTTTTAGCAAGGCCTCGCAGAGAAGCAGGCAAGGGCACACTAGTCTCCAAAATAACCCTTTTTGACTCTTAATTTTCAGATTTAAAGGTAATTTTACCATTATCAACATTAAATACAAAAACTCAGGGGACATGGTCACCACCACTGCAAAACACCGGAGGCAGTAAATTTCTCCACAATGAAGCATTTTAGTTAAACCACTCTAAATGACTTTGTGC
>JBBJLR010000029.1:8216662-8240399 GCA_037577145.1 Brachypetersius gabonensis
GTGTGTGTGTGTGTGTGTGTGTGTGTGTGTGTGTGTGTGTGTGTGTGTGTGTGTGTGTGTGTGTGTGTGTCTATATGCTGGGGTAATGTAGAGGAAAGAGTTCTGATCTGGAATGTGTGGAGAACAAAGGAGGAGCACTAACAAAATTTATCATCTGCCCGAGCACCATGATTGAGTTAATTACCCCATTACTCACGTAAACCAGGAACGCTGTCTGGGCAACGAGGGACACATTCATACTTTCATTCACACAGAGAGAACAAGGTTGGTGGGGCGGTTGAAATAATCTCTCTCTGTCTGTAAGCTCCACTGTGACATCAGAAAAGACACTTTCCTCAAGTTCCTCCTGCTCAGGATGGTGTGTTGGAAAAAAGGACTTTCCACTGTAATCTCCCATTGATTAGATAAAGGTTTTAAGCAAAACCTTCCCATGTGTCTTAGAGCCTCTTAGCACCAATTCATCAAGTTCCACCAAGGTCCAGAAGACTAAACAACTGAGATGAGTCCCAGAAGCGCTATAGATCGAGAGAAAATAGGACCCAGAAATGAATCTCTTTCAAAAGCTCCTTTCAAGAGGAGAGTAACTTCACTGAAAACATTGGACAACATTTTCAAAAGAACCAAAGTAAATGTTTCTGAAGGATACTCAAGCATCTCTGTGGACCGGTAGACAGTGCATACACGGTAACTGTAGAAACCAGAGACTTTATGATGGATCCCGGTGGGTGTGGAATGTGCCCTCCTGCTTCCACACTGGAATTCTTTGTCTTTGGTTAGGCCTGGTCTGAGTGATATGTTTACAGTGCCTTGCAAAAGTATTCACCCCATTGGCTTTTTACTAGTCATGGGCATAGATTCATTTTTTTTAAATCTAGATTAATTTTACTGTAATCTTGGAATTAATCTAGGTTAATCTAGATTAAAATGGCTCATTTGAATTGGCCCGAAGGCATTCAGAATATGTGTGCTACCCAAATAATGACTAAAAGTGAGTCTTTTAGAACGGGTTTCTCAACTCCTACAGTAAACTAATTCCGCATCGCACAAGGTGCAAACAACCTTAGTCTTGTCGAGGTTTCCATTGGGAAGCTTCTTAAAAATAAATTTTTCCTGAAGCAAACCCAGCGGCTTTATGGCTGCATCCATGTTAGCACGTCACGTTTGATGTGGTCATTTCACAGTAGGCATACACACAGGTCCAGACTCTTCCCCTACAGTGCAATTCGGCTAGGTATACATCCGCGCTAAAATATCAAGGTGAAAGTTATCATAGCTTGCGTAGAATAGACCCAGCTCCCAACCCAACTTTGTGAATAGATTAACAGCGATATGATTTTTATTGCTCGATAAGAGTCCCGATAACGGCCCACCACTACTTTTTACCTATTTTGTTACATTCCAGCCTGTAATAGCTTCCTGAGAACCAAAGAAAAAAAGTGTCTTACAATTGATTTTTGTGTGATTTCCTATCTATTTGCGCCTAAAAAACACCTTACAATTTAAATTTCTTTGAATATATTTTTTATTTTATTCCCAGCATGTCCTCTGTAGAGGACAACAAGATGATTTTCGTGTAAAAATAGAACTGAATTTAGAAAATGAAAAAAGTGATAATCTAAAAACACATTCAATTTGATCAAAAACAATAAAATTCTGTATCACTCTTTTGTTGCCTGTCGCTTGCAGGAACAATAAAACATGAATTTTAGTTCAACAATGAATTATAAGCCATAAAACATGGAATTAAAACATATTTTAGCTGTGATAGTCCTGGAAGCATGTTTTCTTTTTGGTTATTTGGTTATGTATTCACGCCCTTTGCTATGAAGCCCCTAAAATTTTCTGGTGCAGCCAATTACCTTCAAAAGTCACATAATTACTGAAATGAAGTAAGTATAGAAGTTATTATAAGCACAACTTTTCTGAAAGGCCCCAGAGGCTTCAACACCACTAAGCAAGAGACATCACATGATGAAGACCAAGAAGCTCTCCAAAGGAGTCAGAGACAAAGGTGTTGAGAAGTACGAGTCAGGGTAGGGTTAAAAAAATCTTTGATGATCCCCTGGAGCACCATCAAATCCATCATCTTCAAATGGAGAAAACATGGTACCACAACAAACCTGCCACGAGAGGGCAATCCACCAAAACTCACAGACAGGGCAGGAGGGCATTAATCAGAGAGGCAGTACAGAGAGTCCCACAGCAGAGACTGGAGGATCTGTCCATAGGACCAAAATAAGCAGTACACTCCATAGAGCTGGGCTTTACGGAAGAGTGGCCAGGAAAAAAGACATTACTTAGTGTTAAAAATAAAAAAGCACGTTCCGAGTTTGCCAAAAGGCATGTGGGCGACTTCCTAAAGGTATGGAGGAAGGTGCTCTGTTCAGATGAGCCTAAAATGGAACTTTTCAGCCACCGAGAAAAATGCTATGTCTAGTGCAAATCCAACACATCCCATCACCCCAAGAACACCATCTCCACAATGAAACATGGTGGTGGCATTGTCTCATCTCAGCAGCAGGGACTGGGAAATTGGTCAGTCGATGGAAAGATGGAGGGTGCTAACTACAGGGATATTCTTGTGCAAAACCTGTGTCAGTCTGCCTGTGATTTAAGACTGGTACAGAGGTTCACCTTCCAGCAGGACAATGACCCACAGCATACAGGAGTTGTTTAAGGAGAAACATTTAAATTGTGTTGGAATGGCCTAGTCAAAGTCCACACCTCAATCCAATTGAGAATCTGTGGTAAGACTTGAAGATTGCTGTTCACAAGTGAAAACCATCCAACATGAAGGAACTGAAAGAGTTTTGCCTTAAGGAAAGGGCAAAAATCCCAGTGACAAGCTCATAGAGACTTATCCAAAAGCGAATGGCAGCTGTAATTACCGCAAAATGTGTCTCTACAAAGTATTGACTTTAGAGAGGCTGAACAGTTGATGCTGATGTTTTCTGATTTTGTCCTATTTGTTGTTTGCTTCACAGTAAAATAAAACGCATTCAAAACAATAAATTTTGAATCCAGGTTGTGAGGCAACAAAAAATTAAGGGACGGGGGAGGTGAACACATTTGCAGGCCACTGTATGTCAAACAAATATGTCTCTTTAGGGAAGGTCCGAGCCTTTGTGACCTGGTGTTTACCTCATGTGTGTGATGTCCTTTTACTGTTACCTTAAAATGAACATTCTAGGCACAAAAATGTGCAAAGTACAACTTTCTCTAGACCATGGCAAAGTTATGAGGAACAAGATTTTTTTTGCATCATGCCCACTGTGCAAACCAGCAAAACTGCATGATATAGTATTATGAATGTGATGTCTTGGTCATGCAAATATCAGTAAAATATATTTAATAGTCTTTGCATTTGTGATTTGTGCCTCACTGATTCTACATTTACAATATGTAGGTTCCTCTAGGACCACGGTGCTACACAAAAAAACAAACGCCACAAGACTACACAATTCTGAGCAGGACAGGACTACTGCAACAGTACAATAATTTACAGGACAAGCAGGACAGGACTAACTAGAGCAACGCTACTATAATTTACAGGACAAGACGACATACAGAGCAATCGACTGCAGCAATAACAAGGCCGGGACGCTGTGAAACCTTCTGCCAGATGGAAGTAGAGAAAAGAGGGTGTGGGAGTGGTGTGTGTATCAGAATCAGAAAACTGTATTGATCCTGAAAGAAATTGCTTATGTTACGGCTGCACAGACACAGAGAGACAATGAAAAGGAACAATTCAAAAAGTCTAAAATAAATACTCTGTATGAAATACACTGCTGTATACACAAATAAATACATACACTATACACTCTAAATGAGAAAGATAAATAACTTGCTGTCGCGTAATTTACTAGTAACACATATAACAGTGAGTCGTTCTCTATAGCGAGTCCAATACTGTGAGCAATAGAGATAAGTACAAGATAAGCGATATTTATATTTATTTATGTAGTGATCATGCACATGGTGAGACTATTGCACATAATAATTAGAGATTGCTCATGATAATATTGCACATGGTTAGACCATTGCACATAAGATGTTGCACATAATGAGATTTAAGCCAAATAAGTAATTGCACTTCTGACTAGAACTTCTGACCACTGTGGAGTAGGGTCATTAATAGTGCCTGTGGCTTTGCAGATGTAGAGTGTGGTGTTTACTATCCTCTGTAGGGCCTTGTGATCCGAAGCAGCACAATTTCCGCACCACAACAGGATGCATCTGCAGAGAATGCACACTATAATACAGGGCTGGACTGGGACAAAAAAACGGCCCGGGCATTTTGAGCCGAGACCCACCAAACAGACTGGCGTTCTCGCGATCTTTCCCGGGGGGTGCCGACGGGATTCCACGCTGGCCCAAAGTTACCATCGGCCCACCGGGCAATGCCTGGTATGCCCGATGGCCAGTCCAGCCCTGCTATAATACCTCTGTAGAATGTTGAGAGAATTGAGATGGGGAGGTGTGCTCTCCTCAATCTTTGCTGACAGTAGCGACGCTTTTGGCCCTTCTTGACGTTCAAGCTGGTGTTGAGGTTTTCAGTGATGTGAGCACCTAAGAACTTGGTGCTCTAGTTGATGTCCAGTGAGGAACCGTTTTTGTTCAGTAGAGAGTGATCACGTTGTGCCCTCCTGAAGTCAATAACCATCTCTTTTGTTTTGTGCACATTCAGATACAGGTTGTTAGCTCTGCACCAGCCTGTTAACTGTGGCACCTGTATGACACATCATCTTTCCCACTGATCAAACCCACCACACTTGTGTCATCAGTATGCTTGATGTTGTTACAACTCAGTGGTTTATCATCAGCATGAACAGCAGAAGGCTGAGTACACGGTCCTGTGCACAGCACAGTAGAGCTAGTGATGTTGCTCCCAATTCCAACTGCCTGAGGTTTCCCAGTCAGGAAGTGCAGGATCCAGCTGCAGGATCCATGTGAAACATACTATTTAATGACTCTGTTACAGGTTAGGAAATTGTACATTTCACTTGTGTCCCTCAACATTCACTCCACACCGTTGCCTTAATATATATTCAGTACTCCACAAAAGACATATTCAGCCTCAGTCTGCATTGTGCAAGTTGCCTGAAGGCCATGGGAAGAAGACAAAGCACATATTTATTTTGAGTTATATTGACTTTGGAATTGCTTAGTCAAATTCTATAAGCAAATAGTTAAAATGTCTTTATTGTCCTCATAAGTTTCGTTAATTATGTTTGAGTATTTGCTAATGCTATGCAGAAAACCTTAGTTTGAACTTTGCCAAAATATGATACAGTTCCACATTTTTAAATGGTTAAATGTATGTGTTTTATTCCGTGTCAAATTGTTTTGTTCTTCAAGAATTAAGGGCGAAATGACACCCTGAATCACTTGTGCTTAGTTGTCAACCTGTTACTGTAGGATTGTCATCTCAGTTGGCCTTACTAAATGGCATTATATAATAACTCCAAGCTCATCACTGTAAACCAAGATAGGGGCTGTGTGAAGTGTGTAGGCTAAGATGAGAAGCGTGTAGGCTAAGATGTTATTCTTATTGCACCACCCAGAATCAATATTTTTATATAAGGATTGATTTTCAAGAAGAAAGGTCAGGATGTGTCAATATTACAGTATTCATCCAACACCACAGTTCGCACTGGTTGATAAGATCACGAAGACTTCACACTTCACACAACATAGATATTTAGTGCTCTAAACAAGCACAGAAAACACATTTTTCTAGATTAATGTCAATCAACAACACTGGCTGGTATACAGTAACCTGCACCATGGATGGGCTTTGCTCATTTTCTTTTTGATTCAATACCAAGCAAAGTATCCTAACACTAATACTAATACAGACACCATATGAAGTCTTCTTGTGAATGTAAAAACAAGGAATTCTACACATTTATTTGCTATAAAGAAATGTACTTTTTTATGCATCGAAGACATTGAATTCCGTTTAAATCTATTATATATTTTTTAGCTTGCTGCTTAAAGAAAACGTGTGTTCAGAAGTCTTGCCGTTTATGTATCGATCTGCCCATACACTAGTGTATATTTGCAGTGTTACAACAATATACAGAACTATTGCTGCAGTAAAAGAGGATGGTGAAAAGAAGTAGGCCTAATGGAGTAGCTAAGGCAGTTAGCTGATCAAGTCGGTTATGTACAAATTGAGTTTCACTATATGGACAAAAGCATTGGGACACCTGACCATTCCACCAACAGGGACTTTAATGGCAATGCTTTCAAATACATAGACTTTAATATGGAGTTGGCCCCCGCTTTACAGTTATAACAGCTCCCACTTTTCTTGGAAGGCTTTCCACAACATTCTGTAGGATTTCTGTATAGAATTTGTGCTGTAGAGCATTTATGAGGTCTGGCACTGATGTTGGAAGAGAAAGCCTGATTCACAGTTTCTGTGACAGTTCTTCCAAAAGGATGGGACTGAGGTCAGGGCTGCGGGCCAGTCAAGTTTATCCACACTGTGCTCATCCAACCATCTCTTTTGTGCACCAGGGCTCAGTCAGGCTAGAATAGAAAAGGGCCTTGCACAAACCCTGTTTTTGCACAAACTGTGCGTTGTCCAAAATATCTGAGGCATTAAGATTGTCCTTCAGAGAAGGTAAAGGACCTAACCCAAACGTTTGTCAAACAGTTGTGTCCCAATACTTTTGTCCACGTAGAGTATATACACTTGCAGTGTGATATGCTGCCTCCTGGTGTCATTCTCTCAGAATACACGGTCCACCAGTCACAGAGTGCCCTGCGGGAAAATTGTGTAATGGCGCCATCTATTTGCCAGAGTCTGAATGTCATCTGAAGTGAACTTTGAACATGATTTGCTCCTATTTGTTTTCGTACAACGCCAACCGAAATATATAACACTTTATATAACACATCTTCTTTTTTCAGTTTTTGTTGCATTTTAAGTTTTATGAATATTTTTTATTATTTGTGCCTTCGGTTTCTTCTTTATTAAAGCCTTTCGTGTACTTTAAGTTAAGTGTATTGCTTATGCAGCAATAAAATAATTTGTTATTTAGAAAAATAATGTGTTTATAACGCTGACAGAAGCACAGGGATATGCCCCTCCCCCTTTCTACGCTTTAACACTCCAAGGGAATGGAACTCTTTAAACTGTCTCCATTTGTTTGAGGTGCTTCATGGATTTATTATCGCACGGCTTATCTCCTTTCCAGAAAAGTGCATAAATCTCCAGACGGTGGAGACGGGATTAATAATTTTCCATCATCGCCCGCCTGATATTCCCGTGCAGCTCCGTGGCACCTATAGCAATCTTCAGCACGCGCCTGGGTGGGGAATAAAAATCAATATATCATCATAGCGGCTCGAGAATGTAATCCCGTTCAAGCCTCTGTTTATCGGATGTTCCGACAGATGCGTTCACGTCGTGGAGGAGAATATCCCCCCTGTCTCCTGCACGCTGCTTTATGGAGCTGGTGTGGGCCAAGAGCTCAGCGTGCTGTGCGCCTCTTGACCACCAGGTGTCGTCTGGGAGTAGAGTTCTTCACACTGTATTGGGCGCTTCTGGCTGCAGCTGTGGCATGTTCATACAGACTATATAGACAAAGATATTGGGACACACCTGTTTTACAGAGAAGGGCAATCTTAATGTGTCAATATACCTAGACATTTTGACAACGCCATGCTTCCAACTTTGTGCACACAGTTTAATGAAGAACCTTTTTTTTATTTCAGCATGATTATGCAAGCTCCAAAAAGACATGGTTGGAAGATTTTGGTGTGTAAGAACTTGTCTGATTCGCACAGAGCCCTGACATCAACCCCTTCCAACACCTTCGGGATGAACTGGAACGAATATCGCCAGGCCTTCTCGTCCGACATCAGTGTTTGACCTCATAAATGCTCTACAGGCTGAATGGGCACAAATTCCCACAGAAACACTGCAAAATCTTGTGGGAAGCCTTTCAAGAAGAGTGTGAGTGTGTTATACCTGTAAAGTGGGGACAAACTCCATATTAAAATCTTAAGTATTTGAAAGCAATGCCATTAAAGTCCCTGTTGGTGTAATGGTCAGTCCCAGTATTTTTCTCCATATTGTGTAAAATTTAATAATTTACAAAAGATATAAAGATATTTCCCAAATATATTCCACAGTTGTGGTTTCATATGCCATTTAAGTTGGCGTCAATAAGGTTTGTTTCCTAAACTTCTCTTTTTTAAATGGTTGACTTAATGCACACATTCTGAACTTAATGAATAACCTGAAGCACAAATAACAGTTAAACAATAAAAGTGCTTGGAAGCAGGAATGTTATGACCATACATGCATAATAATAATAATAATAATAATAATAATAATAATAATAATAATAATAATAATCCATAGTAATACTTGTTTTTCCACACATTTCCAATTGGTCAAATAGAGTAGATTCTGAGTCAGTAGCATATGCAGACTTTCTTACCTCATCATAAAATTCAGTTCATTTCAACTAAACATTCCAGTGCACTTTATTTATTTTTTTATAGTATGTAATATAGAATACATAGATTTAATTAACTGAAATGTACATTCATTGAATTTCCTCATTTTGTGTAAACAAACTATGTTCATGTCAACATAGTTTCAGTTTACAGGTCAAAAAGCTTCACTGATTTTCTTTTGTGTCAGTGTATTCTGGTATCAGTGTGTTTTAAACATGCTTAATGTGCATTATTTATGGCATGTAATCCCAGTAATAGTGCTAAAACAAGTTACCACAGTTTATGGATATACATAATATAAAGTCATAAGATGGAGGAAAATTAATAATATCCAGTAAAATAAGTAATATTCAGAAAATGTAGGCGTTTATGCCCACTTGAACTGAACAAAAAGAAATGTATGACTCGTTTGCAAGTAAATTAAATGGACAATTGCTGTCTATCAGTTAACTTCTTACTTAAGAATTGTGTTGAAGTAACACCAGCCACAACCACCGAATACACTAGCTTTTAGTTTGTACACCCTTTAGTTTGTCTCTTTTTGCCATACATTTGTAAGTAATAAGGTAAATACTGATTTTGTCATACTATTTACTAATTATCAATCCATATTACATAACCAGTCATAACCTGCAAAAGTCATGCCTTGCATAACGCATTGTTCCACAAGTGTATCCACACCATTCAGCCATTCAGAGTTTAAGACCCACAAAAATGGAATATCACATCTTGAAGAATGTTTTGTGAAGCATATGTCTTGTATTGGTCCCCCCACCTCTACTCTCTCTATGTCCTGCTGTGTTAGGTGGTATAATATGTCTATGGTCCATATGTGCAGTGCTCTTTAAAATTCTTTCCTCTGCAAAAGAAGCAGCGCTGGCACTATCCTGCTCACATACATCACCGTCTCACACAGAGAGACTGATACATGTCCTTTCCGTCCTCTCTCATTCCCTCGCTTTCATTTTTGCTCTCCCCCTTTCTCTCTTGCTCTGTGAAAGAGGTCATGCAGAGTTTGAAATGCCAAGGGCAAAAAAGAGAGGAGACTTCACATGTTTTTTTCTTTAACGTTTTAATTTTTTTTCCACATCACTCTTTTGCCCGACAATTATTTTTCTTTCTCTATCTTTCTTTTATCCATCCCTTTTCCCTCCCTTTAGTCTGTAGCTTTGTTTTTTCTCGTTCTCCCGCTCACTTCCTCTTAATCATATATGGTGGGACATTACAGCCCCCGCCCCCCCCTACACACAAGTCCTCAACCCAACACACCCGCCATCAGTAATCATCTTCGCCCAATTGAACTTATTTTGACTCCAGCGGCAGGATCAATTCCTGTGATCAAAATGCAGTAGGCAGGCAAATGGCCATGCAATATCCTAATGGGGGGCATAAGATCACGGCCTGTCCCGAAGTGAGAGGGGCCAAAGGATCAGCCATAAGACTGATCTAATTTGTTCCACCTGATTGATTTTTGATCAAATCTATCAGGGAAAAAGGTGCAGCCCTTGCTGAATAATTAATAATAATACTAATAATATTAATAACAACAACAGTTTCTAATGGAATATAATGGAATGTGTCTTCTTTAATGTGGAAGCATCACCTGCTTTCAGTCTGTGTTAGCTTTTAAATTTTGTCCTTTGCTTTAATCTGATGGAGGCTTGGTCACAGTTTTGGTGTTTAACCCCTCTTAAATTGCCAAGACCTGGTAGTGGGTCCAAACGTATATGACATTTCTATAACAATTACATTTCGACAATAATGGTGTATGCCTAGTTCCTGAATAATAGCCACACATGTAAGAACTGAACTTTTAAGGAGTTAATGTGAGAAACAATTTGTTGCATGTCTTTTCCCTAATACGCCTTATGGTTGCACCTCACTCAAAGTTGCCTGAAGCACCTTCTTGTCCTTTTTGTCTCCATTTCTGATCTAACTTCATTTCAAATATAATTCAGTTGTTCAGTTAATTACTGGAAGCATTTTTGGAAGATTAGGCGGAAGATTGCGAGACCCAACAGTTGTTCTCATGTCATGTCAGCCCCAGGACAGGGTAGCAGCGCAGGTTTTGGGGGAACTGTGTTCATGGTTAGGTCAGACCAGATATTGCCCTCAACGCATGCCCAAGTCAAAGGTTATTGAGAACAAGGGAACAGAAAAGGAGAAGAAAGTGTGGAGGCACAAAGAATGGAGAAAGGAAGAGCTCAGAAGCTGACCTTTGCCCTCTGGTCTTCCTTCCCTCTTTCACTTTCTGTCTTTTCCCCTATGTTTCTCCACTTGTTCCTTTCTGCTGTGTTACCAGAGACTCTTTGTGTCCGGAGCTGACCTGACCTCAGGCTGTGACCTGGGTGATCCTTCCGCGGGTCATCCAGAGGCCATGGCGATGGAGGGGTCAGTCTGCGGCCTCAGGTCACCTACTGGTCAACATCAGGTTACTCCTCGGTCAACATCAGTGGTGTACTTAGAACCCTAAAGCAACAGTCTACTACTGATGGTTAGGAGCCATCAGATTAAAAGACTTTGTTTGAACTCGCAGGTGCATTGAAAGTGGCATTCATCTTCCCCAGAGTTAATTTATTAAAGCACTAAGTGTGCATGCAGAGTCTGTAGACTTGGAAGTATGTACAGGTTGACCATCTTTATGGTCTGTTTTTTGGCTCATACGTATGCCAGCTGGATGAGAAAAGTGAACATAACGCATATAATGAAGCAGCAATTTGAAATTTGTTCAGTGGTACGAGGAGAACACTTTTCACTGAACCTCGACTTGTGCCTTGAAGCACTTGCATTTTACCATATTCAGTATTACTGGCCTCAAGGTAACCCCAAGCCAATGTAGGGTCATTTTTCGGTCACTCACAGGGAGATACTTAAGACTGCCATGGTTTTCCCATGTTCTAATTAACATTGTGGGAAAACGTCCACTTTCTCCCATTCAAATACATATTTGCCCTGGCTATGATCCCAGACCAGAGGTCACCCACTTCTTGCAGTTAGGTGGCACATTCAGACAGCTGTATGTTCAAGCCACTGAATTTCAGGGAAATTAGCCAATGTGATTCAGACTTCAATACAATATGTCTGCAGTTGTGGGTCATCCACTGGTCAGCATCACAGGGAGTGTTTAAACAATGTGTTTTGTAACATTAGTAAGGGTAATGGCCTGACCCAGGTTATTACTTCTGACCTCTTATGCAATACCGGATGACATTTGTTGATGTTGCCTTTGTAATACATGATGCTGATGTTTTTGGTACTCAGAATTTCAAACGTCTCTGTAGCATTTTGCTAATATCATTGCATTTGGAGACCATTTGAAGGCATGAATCCATGACCACTTATGAACAGCTCATTTACCAATTTGTTCTATCCCATTGAGTTTGCCAAAGAAATCATTTCCCAGTTTAAATGAATGCTGATATTTGACAGTAAAGGACAGATGACATGGTGAGCATGCACTCTTAATAAGGTTTCTTTGATCCATGCAGTGAAAGTCTGCTTTGTGTTTTTGTTTTTGTTTTTTTTTCCCAGTGGGAAAAATTTGTATATTTCTCACGAAGCACTCTAGATGCCTCTAGATCATTGCTAATAAGCCGCCTCTGCCTGTAGCTTACGATTTATACACCATATATGGGAAGATTAGAATTTTCACACACTTTCATGAATATTAATGTGACCTCAAATTCACCCAAAATCCAGGCGGGTCGTCTGGCGGTCAGTGGTGCGGGGGGCTGTTCAAGCTCTTAGATACTACCCAACATCCAAAAACCCAAACTCTAGAGATGTGGTAAATGTGGTCATGGCTATTGAAGTGTCCCATACGAAGTGTATTTGACCTGGATCTGACCCGCATTTAGCCTGGGTCACTCGCTGGTCACCTTGCGGGTCAATTTTTGGTCAGACTGCATTGCGCACTCCAAGCCACTGTAGGACGGTAGTGCGTCCTGGCGAGTGGGTGGCTTGTCAGGTGGGCCCATGTGCTCATTCGTTCTGCCTCTAATCATTACAGATGGGGGACAGTGGCGTAAACAGGCATCATTAGGGCCACTCGTCACAGGCACTCTTGTCCACTTTAAAACACCATTATGGCTCAGAGGAGCCATCGGTAATGCACTCTCCGGGGGAATGAAAGAGAAAGAAAGGGAGCGACACAGAGGATAAAGACATTTTGGGCCAGTCTGGTGCCATTTAAACGTGTGCAGTTTGAATCGTAGTCATCAATCTTTTTTGTTATGTACATGGTGTGTTTCGATTTTGATCAGGAAAGTGTCAGACTTGCGCTCCATGGTAAAAGAAAATTCAGCAAGTGAAATAAAGAAAAATAAATCCTAAATAAAGAAACTACAACAGAAAGACAACATAATATAATATAATAATAATGATATTCATAGAGCACTATTCATACTTTTTATATCAAAGCTGTACTGACAGTGTTTTGGATATTTTTGTGCTACCATTAATGTTACATATAAAACTTAAATGCATGTAAGTAAAGCTTATTTCTTAGTCATGTAAGGGAACAGCAGATCAAATTAAAGCTTAATTAAGGAGATATATATTTTTTTACCTTGACTGCCTCATAATTTTAGTATGGAATAGAGAGAGTTGCATAGGGACTCGGCCATTTAGAGCCAGGACCGAAATCTGGGAGAATGGCGTCAAATGGCATAGAAGTAAGCTATTGTGAAAGCAGAATGTTGTGGAAAAGAAAGAAATAAAGAAGAACAGATTGAACCATGCTGGATCAGAACAAAACACAGGACATCACATTTCCTATTTGACGCTCACAGGTGTGAGTTAAACATAAGGAAAAAGAGAGAGAGAGATCTCTAAGATTATCTTTGGAGGTAAAATGGTGGCATAGCTGATTATGTTTCTCAGTGTGTGTGTGTGTGTGTGTGTGTGTGTGTGTGTGTGTGTGTGTGTGTGTGTGTGTGTGTGTGTGTGTGTGTGTGAAGGAGGAGGAGGATCTTGTAGGCTGCGAGTTCATCTGCAGGGCAATGACAGACCCTCCATTCTCAATCACACTGTAGTCCCCTGGGGCGCGCAATGCTGCTGAGTGTGTGTATGAGCACTTGTGTTGTGTGTGTATGTGTATCAGGCAGCTTTTGCGTGGGAGAGAGAGGCAGACAGACAGACAGACAGAGAGGACATGATCAATAGAGGACAAAGTGCAGGTGTTAAGGTGACGAAAAAGACAAGCCAGGGTAGGTTTGGAAAGAGAGAATACGTTGCGAAGACAGAATCTGAAGGAAAGCATTAAGTGCAAATGTAGTCAGTTAAAGGTTTCATTCTTTCTTTCTGTCTGAAAAAAGTGTGTGCGCTAAATTGGCTTGCAGTAAACAAATGACATCAGAGGCACACCATGTGGCATCGCCATGGCAATATCCATAACCAGCAGGCAGCTAGACTCTACCGAACCCTCTCTCTATCTGCTTCTCATTCTCTCTCTCTCTCTCTCTCTCCCTCTCCACCTGCTCTTCACCTCATCAGTGCGGGGGTCGTTGCGAGGTCATCAGGAAAAATGAAGTGCCTTCGCTACGCTGTGTAATGCTACTGATGGAACTCTCTCTTTTCTCTCTCTCTCTCTCTCCCTTTCTTTCTTAGTCTCTCTCTCCCTTTCTCTATACTTTTTACGCTATCTCTCTTCTTATACTTTACCCTCCTCTTTCCTTGCCCTTTCAATCTCACCCCTCAGAATTTCTTTGCCCTCTCACCTGGCTTATCTCACCTGTTCAGTCCCCTCTGCTGTCATTTCTTTTCCCTTCTTTTGTTCAGAAGGTGAACAGAAGATGGACAGATGTGCGGAAGTAGGGACAAAAGAATTGTCAGCCATTCTACATCTGGATGCTGATGCTGTGAAACCTTATTAATGGTTACGCTGACCGTTGGATGTTGACCTGCCGACAAAAATAGTTACATTTAAGAATGTTTAGATTTCCTTTCGTTTCCGACCCTGCTAATATGGTATCTCAGCAAGTGAAAGCCTATAAAATGGAAGCCATACATCCAGTGTTTCTCATTGTGAGAGGATTGTAAGAATATTGTGGGATTATTCACCCAGTTCTAGATGTTTTAAGTTTATCAAGGGAATCTAATTGTATTGGCAGACACTTTGGGGCATTTCAAGTAATGCCTCTGCCAGTGCAGGAAGATAGGTTCACTTAATAAAATTACTTTATATAAGTAGGAAGGTACGTATACGTTCAGGAGTGTTATTAGATATATTGCCTGCATTTCTTTTGCCAAAAGAGTATTTCTGCAGTGCACTTGAAGTATTTGCTAAGCTAGACCTGGCCAATCCTGTTGTCACTTTGTCTAGATCAAGTCAAGCTTCCTTTCACCTTGTTAGGCATGTTGAGTATTTGCCTATTAGTTCCAAAGGATAACATGGATTTGGATCCAATCTGTTGTGTATTAACACCTCCTTAGTGCGTAATACAGTGAATTTCACAGCATATTCGTATCGCATTGACTGGATACCTTCTTAAGAAAGCCTCAGTGTGTCTGATATTTCTGAGCTTCCAGCTGTAACTTTAAGTATGCTTAATATGTCAGTATGGAGTTACGGAGGCACGAACAACCTCCCATTCCCTAAAGAACATTGTAATGTGTAGTTTGTTTTGAATTGCAAGTGTGAATGTGAGGAACCTTTTTAAAGATGAAAGAACTTCCATGTAATATGAGTAGGCTGTATAATAAAGGAATAGTAACTACATATAAAACTTCATGTCCAAGCCATGTCCATAAAAAGTAGGCCTGAACTCATCTGAAAGCGCCCGAGAAAGCAGTATAACTAACCAGCTCCTACTTGGTTAGTCATTCGCCCTTGAGTTGTTCTGCTGAGCCCAGCGAAGGACGAGGCTCGTGCTCGGACTACAGAAACACACCAGCTGCACTTAAGTGGAAAATATCCTGAGGCTTTAATGTCTAATTCCTAGAGCTTCAGAACTACTGGTGTGCTGCAAGGTTATGTTAGCCTCTCAAGTGGAAAACTAAACTTTTTCTCTTTGTTTTTCATGCCTTCTTGGGATGTTTTTGTTTTATTTGGCGTTACACAACAGCACTTCCAATGCAAAAACATTTTGTTTGACTTTTTTTGGTGTATTTTTCTATGAAGCCTCTTCTACAGTGAAAGTATAGTATCACTGCTCCAAATCACTGCTCCACTGCTCACTGCTTTGTGATCACATTGTGACCATAGAAAATCTTTGCCACTTAACAGTATTTCACAAAATAAATGTGAAAATTTGTACGTAATGAAAATGCATAAATCATCAGGTTATTTTAATAGCTGTAGTTCCAAGCCACATTTTGACATTATTTAATAATAATTGCATCATAACTGTATTTTAAATATTGAAAGCTGGTGGACCAAGGCTATTTATGTACCAGGGAGGAAAGAGAGTACCACCGTTTGGTCTCTAGATGTCAGCAGTGTCTGAAAAAGTCTCTGAGGACCTTAGAGACAGATTATAAGGCATTACCGAAGGAGAACACCCTTTGACAGTGTTATTTAGTGGAAGACCAGACCTAATCTGTGTCTGGAAAACTGGACTTTAGATAACAACATCAGTTCTCATCAATTTCTAGGAGGTTCATTGTGCTGTTCAGCAGGACTCCAGGACTCTCCCAGGACACGGAGATTGAGCTGAATGCGATTTTTCTGAGAACCTAAAAAAAAATAGTTTGAGTCACCCAACAAATCAACAAAAATCTAAAATTTGAACTTTAATTAGAATGTTTTAAATTGACCTTCTTTATAAAGAAATGCTCATAGCATTCAAACCTCACTTCATTAGTAATATAGACTACTCACAGAATGGCCATCATATATATTTTAAAGGATATTTTTAGCTAGGTAACACAACTTTCTACTGTTAGCCATATTTGCGTGTGCATATATATCAATTTAGAATTTAATCGTATAAACATTCATCATTTAAATGTTTATATTTATTTTTATTATTGACTGTTTAACTGCAGAATTTCAAGGTTAAATAGTCAATATTCCTTACGAGCTTTTGGAAAATTCAGTTCCAATTCCTTTGCTGTATCATCTCGGATTGTTGCTTTAATAATAAGTGCACATGTTCAAGAAAGAAATACATTTATATGTGTAAAATGCTTTGAACAAAATGTCATTTAAAAATGCATTCACAGAATATTAGTATGATGGCAGGGACCTATTCAAGCAACTATCTCTCAGCCCTGTTGACTGAGTTATATCTTTCATTCTAGCTCTCTCTCATTTCCCTTTTCCAGCCCTTTCCTCCATCGCTCATAATTTCAATCTGTCATTTGGCAGGCTCTGGGCCGAGGTTGTCAGGGCAACTGGTGGCATGGTGACCGGGCATTCGGTTGCCATGGGTGGCAGCTGCTGTGATGGCCAGGCTGGCATGGTTTCCCGTGGAACAGGTAGAAGAGCCAACCATTTACCCCCACCCCCACCAACCACCACACACACTCACACATTCAAATCAACTACACACACTCATTTCGGGCTACGTCTCATTTGCTGAATGTACACAAAGAAACTGAGCAGAAATGGGCAAAAAATTTAGCACAGAACAGTGGCCTCCTACCTGGGGAGTGCTTACATGGACAATCATGCCAAGAATGAAAAAGGATGAACACTATTTAGTATAACACAGTAATTTTTGATGCATAGACCAAGTCTGGTTTCACAAGTTCTCTCAAAGCTGACACACTCTGATCACAAAGCATTTTCAGTTCTCTGTGGCATGGGGTTCTCAACACCAAGCCTGACTGCAAAATCCACACACACAGTGAAAGTTTTAAATTCATTTTTTTAAATGATTGTTTTATTGTCCATTCATAGCCACCTGCATAAAACTGCTATTTAGATGAATGACTTTGTGAATGCGATATTGTAATAAGTGTGATGAATAGATGGGTCCTTATTGCAATGTTAAATATCAGAACATGCCAAGGGAAGCAAATGCCGATAACTGTTACGGTAAACATAATACAAATACTATATCTATGAGAGAAATAATGAAATTGAATAAAATACATATTGTATAAAATAAAAAAACGTAAATACATATAGCCTTTTCTCATCACATACTTGCAGGGCACTCTGGAAGTTTGGAGGCTATACGCGACGGATAACACTGCTTATGGAAAAAATCTGCCCTGTAAATATGAACTCTTGTGATCTGGAAATCCCTGTCTCGATCGCAAGCATAGCAAATTCTGCCTGAATCCCCTGCAGTTTCGCTGTAAAATGTGATTTAAAGTCAAAAGCAGATGTAACATGATCGACAAAGTGACGACCGTTAATTCACAGAAGGAAATTACCATTTGAAATGTACCTTTCAAAAATTAAACAAGAGGAGTGGTGTGTTTTCCTGGAAATCTCTGACCTTTTAGAGATTCACAGTAAATAATTCAGATTTAATTCAAACTACATCTGAAAAAAATCAAATCATGAAAAACCGGTGAAATCTCAAATTTCACTATGATTCAATTTAATTCAGTTATTTTGATACAATTTAGAATTAGCTTTAAAAATGATTAACTCTTTACACAGCATCACAAAAACAAACAAAAAAACCCCAAATTTTTCAAAATACTTTTACATTTTTAAATACAAATACCCTATGAATCCCATTGTGGCCATAAACTGGTAAATTGAATATAACCAATTCAAACATTCCATCGCAGTTTAATCAATTCAGGGCTTGTACTTGAGCCATTAATGCAGTTTTTACCCTTAGTGGTGTTGCATGTGCTACAGACCATACTACTACTGGAAGGCCAATGACAGGTTTTGTATCAATATACATATTAACACATTTTTTCAGTGGACCTCTACAACATTTTCATGTCAGTTAACTTTGTTTTGTTCATAACATTGCATTTTTTATAAAACTAATTCTTTTCCTAATTTTTGTTATTATTCTATTGTAGCTAGACCTCTTCAGACCTCTTCAATACACAATAAAGCATTTCCGAAGACGCTGCACAATATTTCATGCGGTCTCAGTCCCTGGTGTGTAAGATTGCAACCCAAGCCCAAAACTCTTATTGCATAAACATGCACATTCTGGTGTGTTTTTGTAGGGCAGAATCTCCAAATGTAGACTTTGCAGTAGAACTCTCGGGGTGTGTGAGCAAGTCCACCTGGGAGTTCTGAGATGTTTTGGCTGCTGAATTCCTCCCGCAGGAGCTCTGGAATGCACAATGTCTGGCCTTTTGGGATTGGGCAGTGCTTTCTAGAATGCATAAATTAGGACTGTGACATTGCACGCCGGATAGGCTCAACATAAACTAGTGATCATGGAAGATTTCAAGCGGTGAAGCGGAGAAGGGGTTCACAAATTGCACTTTTTGCTGTCAGCTATGGAGCCTAGTACAGCTCATTTAGGCACTTTAGGTGGAGCAAGCTGATGCGAGTGCTAAGAATTTGTTTCAGTCCTTGTGTCTCAATTCAGGCACCATATCTTCCCTGATAGACTATGTGCGTCACTTTGTAGTCCTTTGATTTTGGCATGGATCGTACACTGAATTTTTGCTCTAAATGAAAATTATATATTGGCCTATGTGAATGTGCTAGGCTACTGTGTGTTAACTTACATTATTACATTAAATTAGTAGTTTTGTAACAGTGGTTGGTTTCCAAGTTTGGAATCCTAAACTGTATATTGCCAGTAACTTAACGTAATTACACGTGGCTTTGTACACCACTCTAGACCATCATTTGGGTAGTAAAAATAAACTAGCCCATCTGCCTAATGTTAATAATTCTCCATACAATTGATTTGTTCAAGGATGAAGCATGCAAAGCATTTTACACAGTTGCATTTTGTAGTGCAACCACTGTACTTGGACTAAATGTGGTTAGTACACTGTGGAACAACTCTTGAAACACAGGAAGCCTTGCGCCACCAGAATCTCAGAATCCTCAGAATTCTCAGAATCCTAATTCCTGACCTAGTACTAGGCAAAAATGTGTAAACAATTTGTTAAAACTGGCAGTCTAGTTGACTCAGAATCAAAACATGTATGCTACGAATGCACAGACACACAGAGACACAAAGAAAATAATACAATCAAATAAAATATAAAGTATAATGTAAATTTAACCCTAACCTATCAGCCAATACACTACTCTCACATTGCCCACACATGTAGATTCTGTATATTTATGATTTGTGTCAAATACATGCTTGTAAGTGGTGTAATGCACACATTTTAACTTAATTGGAATTTTTTATTCTGAGGTTATTCTGAGATTTTTGTTTCTGAAATTTGCATAGTTTTGTGATTAAATTGTCTTCGCTGCCTTTTGCATTATGTTATCTGATTTGATCACCTAGATTTGACAAGTAACCTTTTAAGTTATAAGTATAAGTAACCTTAAAATAACCTTTTTATCTCCAAAACCTTTTTTTATTTCTGTGACGGGGATGTATCCTATTCTGAAATGGGGCAAAAACATTTCTTAGCTGTGATTATTGGTTCAATTTAAATTTTGACTGGTCAGTATCAAAATAGAACTGCGAATAAGTCACATTTGTTACAAATTCATATTTATTTATTGTTTTGGTTGACTTGTTAATGAGACAAAAGTGGGCAGGCCAAGGCCCATGGGGCCCAGTCATACTGGCGCCACTGGCAGGAACTCTCCGTTTTTCTTATTATGTCTGATTATGTCTTCTATTTTCTAGTTCATGCTGTAGATGTTTTGAAGTTCTGGGAGAATCTTGCCGTTCACCTATCAAAAGAGTCAAAAAGAAATGTCACTGGACTTTTGCAAGTCTGAAGCATGTACCGGAGAGAACTGTGAAACAGAGAAACTTCAACACATTTCAGCACTGCCGTCATTTTCCCGCCTGCATGAACACAGTGCGTTCTTCATTAGCAGAGGAAATCATCCCCCATCCACTCACTCCCCCATCTCCAAATGTCAGAGAGGAGCAAAGTGAGTGTGTGTGTAAAGATGCCAGATGGATGGTGGCATGAGACACTATTTCATGTTCCACTGTGCCACACGCTGTGGGGTGGAGATGTGTGTGTGCGTGTGTGTGTGTGTCGGCAGCGTCTGTGCACAGCGAGAGATTAATTCTGCTAAATTAATTGGGCTGAGATTGAAAATGAGAGAGCGAGCGGGTCGCAGCTGAGCGCACAAGCCACCCGCCTCACCCCACGAGCACACACACACACACACACACACACACGCGCACACACACACACACACACTTATTTGCACGACACCCCTGTTTGTTTGCATGTGTGAGTGTGTGTGGGTGCGCACACCCTCATTGTAAGAGAGAATGTATATATATATACACAAGCTGCTGCAGTCAGAAATGTGTTCAAACTCACGCACTCACTCACTCACTCACACACACACACACACACACACACACACATGCACACACACTCCATGGTGTGTGGGGACACAGGGTGGTGCTTTTGAGAAGGAAGGCTGCTATAAATCTCTCTCCATAGAGGAGCCTGTTCTGCACTGGGAGGAGAGAGAACATTACCATCTGGAGAGAGAAAGAGAAGAAGGAAGAAAAAGTAGTAGAACAAGAACTGAAGAGAATATGGAGAATTGTAGCATAGACGTCCTGAACGACATGCCACTTTATTTGCTATGCGAAAGTAGGAGAAGAAGTAGTGGAGGAGGACAAAGACATAAATTGTGCAGATGTTTAAACTGGAAGGCCAAAAGAAATATCATTGTGTACTTTGATTTACAGGAAAGACAGAAAGCACGACAGCAAGGAAGTAAGAAACAAAGACAGAAAGGAGGAAATAATGTAGAATGCAGAATTTCACTTAAAGAAATTCCAGTTTATACCTTCTTTACTGTGTGAAAGAAGAAGATCAAGAGGAAGCACAAGCGGAAGAATAAGGGAAAAAGAGACAATTTGTAGTTTATCCATGAAATCCTAAACAAAAAGGCAGCTGCTGCTGTTTTTTCTGTTCGTATGCACATGTGCAGAGAAACTGATCTTTTTAAACAATTTGAACAGAAGTCTTGCCATCTTTAACACCAGCAGCACAGTGACGAGCTACAGAGTGGTGGAAAGGAGGGCTGAAGTATGAAAAGGCAAAGAGAAGAGAGAAACAGAAAAAAGAGGAAGAGATAAAGAGAGAAAGGAGAAAGAGAGAGAGAA
The DNA here is from genome assembly GCA_037577145.1 of Brachypetersius gabonensis. Lineage (NCBI taxonomy): Eukaryota > Metazoa > Chordata > Actinopteri > Characiformes > Alestidae > Brachypetersius > Brachypetersius gabonensis. Next base: position 8,238,295 of record JBBJLR010000029.1, read on the forward strand.
GCAGCTCCACCACTCTGACTCCATGTATCTTTACACAGCTCCGTTGCGCCTGAATGAGCAACTCAATTATCCCTGTTAATACCGCCTCAGTCTCCAACACCGATCCCATTACGCGAGAACACATTGCCTCAAGGCTACACACATACACACACACACACACACACACGCACGCACAGACACTGCTGCAGTCACGATAGGACATTGCTTACACTCTCTTTTTCTCTTTCTCTTTTTCTCACTCTCTCTCACACACACTGCTGCAGTCATGACAGGACATTGCTTACGCTCTCTCTTTTTCTCTCTTTCTCACATACACACACACACACACACACATGCACTGCTGCAGTCATGAGAGGACAGTGCTTATTCTTTCTCTCTCTCTCTCTCTTTTTCTCTTTCTTACTATCTGAATCATAATGAAGTTGAAAATGAAGCATTTGATAGATTAATGCCATTGAAAGTGCTGTGTAAACTCAACTGTGAGTCCAGTAAATGTTCACAACTGTTTAGAAGTCCACTAATGTGTCCTAAAATGTCTGGCAGCATAAAACCGTTAAGTGTTACAAAATTGGCTATTCGAGATGGTATTAAAGCATGTGCTTAATAATCTATACTGTGCTTAAAAGCTCACCTCTGCCTATGAAAGTGGACAAAGTCAAGCCTCATAGCTAAAAACAGCTGTGGAAGATGTCTTGAATCTTGTGCTGTATCTGCATGGCTAAATGTAATAGAAGGTTTAACTATCACTGTGCAAAATGCGTGACTAAATTATACACTCGATTCAACAAAACCACAAACAAAATGCAGGCTTCGAAGTGTTACTACTGGTTCAAGCTTTCCCTCATGCTTTTTTTCCTTTTCCTTTTTATAAATAACAATAAGCATATTTACATGCACACCATGGTTGAATATTAGTCTGACTAAGAGGTTAATTTGTCTGAATATGGTCTTAGTCATCTTAAAATTTGTGCAGTCAGTGGTCCAAGCTGATGCTGGTTTGACTATTGGAGATTTTTCTGCTGATTCAGACACTCAGCTTTTGTTACATTTTGCATCTTTTTTGATGCCTCATGTCATGTGATGACTTCATACCTCAGAAAACCAAGATATCCTTCATGTTAGCTGACATATAACTCATTACATATTTTTTTTACACTAGAATAAGAACGTTTTTTTTTAATGCAGTATACAAAAGCATACATGTACTAGTAGTTGCATCATGAAGGGGTGTTTGTTGTTGTAGTGCCAGATTGAATCTATAAACTCTTTTTTATACAGTCTCAGTGCTGTCCAGTGTCTTAGACCACCTTAAACTTAGGCCATGCTATGTGCATGTAAACAAAGTTCCTATGTCATAAAGTGTCATAAACCGCATAAACATAAATAAGTTTCAGTTTATGTAAAGTCACCCTAAAAAGGTTTGACCTTTTTCGCTTGATAGTTTAAGTCCTTTATCTACATTCTGGTAATATTCAGTATATCATTGGAAGGACTGAAGGAAAATGTGTTCTGATTTTTTGATGCATATTGACATTAAGATCCCAATGTGAATTCACTGTTCCATGATTCTGGTATTCTGTTTGCATGGTGCCACTTGAAGAAAAGGAGAGTGGTGTTAGCTTCCATTACATATAAGCTACATGAGCCTCATTGCTCCACTGCAGAACTAAAAAAGCAAACATGCCCTGGTCAATCGACTACACGAAACGAACAATTTATAGTTGATTGATATAAGTTGATTTTTAAGTGTACTGTCCCATTCATTCTGCAGATTGGACCAAGTTACTATTCTTTTTGAGTTAAATGTGCTTTTTATAACTCTTCCATACTTGTGAGAAGTACGTGAGCCTCACCATCTCCCTCTTATTTTTTAATTTTTTTGTTAAATTGATAGTAATGCAATGTTTACTCTATGCTTCTTTTCTCTACAAGCTTTTCCAAAGGCCGTAACTTCCAGCTCTCCTTCTCAACCCATACTCTCTTTCTCATCTTAATTGAGATGATGCAGATAATGACACATGAAAGATCTGGGCTCTCTCTCTCTCTCTCTCTCTCTCTCTCTCTCTCTCTCTCTCTCTCTCTCTCTCTCTCTCTCTCTCTCTCTC
>JBBJLR010000029.1:8240499-8251836 GCA_037577145.1 Brachypetersius gabonensis
CTCTCTCTCTCTCTCTCTCTCTCTCTCTCTCTCTCTCTCTCTCTCTCTCTCTCTCGCTCTCTCTCTCTCTCTCTCTCCCTTTTTTTCTTTCTCTCCCTCTCTGCAGGCATGGCGTAGAACTCTGGCCTGGAAAAAACAAATCAAATGTAAAGTCTGTCAGTGAGGACAGATTGATGCGTCTCTCATCTCCAGCCTGACTGCACATAGCTCAACATTACTGTCAGATGGGCTGCAGAGCGGGCGGGCAAGCAAGAGAAAGGGAGAGATAGGTGTGTCTGCAGGTTAGAAGGAGGATAAAAGGACAAGATACAGGAATGACTGAGGTATGGGCCGAAAGGCAAGATGAATTGGAAAGGAGGTAATTTTAGAGACGTACAGGAAGGAGGATAAAAAAGAGAAAGAAAGGGTTGATAATGTGACAAGGACCTGCTGTTAGAAAAGAAAAGATAAAAAAACAAGATAAAGATATGGATATGGAAAGATAAGATTTCCATATGACCCATCAACCGGTCAACAAAATGTTTAGATAAACCCAAGGGTTGACGAAATTTTGTCGATCCCCATACCCCCTTCAACTCCCATCCCCTGGCCTTCATTTGAACACCTGCCCCTCTGCACTGCCCTGGTGAGTGATTTTGAATGGAGGATTAAAATCTGGGAAAGGTAAGAAATTAGGAAAACGTTTCCCTGTTTGCTCAAATGCAAAATAACTCTCTAAACTGTCCAAGACAAAGTGTTGGGCTTGATTCTCTGAACTTCACTCCCAAGAAGCAGTTTAGTATAATGCTCTACCCAAACTGATAGTTTGGTCAAAATTGTGCATTATTTTCCACTTTATCCTAATTGTAGTCCATCAGGAGAAACACATTTAGTGTTTAAAGCTTTTCTCTTTAGTTTCAGCAATGGGCAAAAACAGGCATAAATCATCGCACTTGCGTGAGTTGCTAATAGCCTAAAATAAATTTGCACAGTATATGGCACTATTATCTACAGAAATGGACAAACTATACTACATAGCAAGATTGAGTAGTAGTCTGAATTTTGACTATTAATTTATGCATATTTATAGATATTTACATTGAAATTTTGCTTTTGATTTAAGACATTATTGAGAAGGTGAGCATAGCTCACCAACAAAGATCATATGTCATAGGCATTTTTGGGAGCGGTGGTAAGGTTACCTTCCTCCTTCCTGAATAACTGACTTACCTGTTGAAAGAGAAAAGGGATGTAAGGTGCAGCTGACTTCAACATTCTGTTTCGGTATTTGTATAAGAGAGGCATTGTGTGCGTGGAAGTGAAAACTCACTCATTTACTGTAAAACCAAAGCCTTATTGAATGCTTTAATGCTTTTGTGGTACATGCAGTTATTCTTACAAATCATTGTGCACTACAGGAAACACATGGGGCAAACGTTTTTCACTTTTTGGGTAAAACACCTAAAACACATATTCAAGTAAAGGTGTTGTTACCTCTATGAAATAAAGCAAAAAGTCATTGCCCCTCAAAAAAAACACCAGTGAATATAAAACCTACGTTTTGAGTTTTTATTGGGATTTGAGTTGAAAAGTTTCATCTTGTTTTGCAGGAAGGACTCTCCTTTACATTTGTGCCACATGTTTTGCATTTCTAAACATTAAAACAAAGTTCTGAAGTGTCAAACCTGTGTATTTAACACCGATTTATATTCACTGCAATTCAATTAGTTAATTAAGCAAAGGAAAGAAAGATTCAGCTTGAACACAACACTCTACTACTTAAGGAGTAACTTTACCGAAGGAAAACTGAAGATCCTAATTAGGCTGGAGTTGAATGTTAGCTGGTGGTCTGCAGTGTCTGTGTGGGGAGACCACAGCAGCGGCAGAATTTCTCTTAGATGGAATCTCGCTCCCCTCTGTCTGCCTGTTGAAAGTTAGTCGATGACTCAGGGCTCCAGTTGTGTGCGGGAGTGACGCCGTAACGGCTAGAAGCCTGATGCAAAACAAATTTATTGGAACACAGAAACAAAACTGTGGTCTACTCAGAGAAATGATTAACCATTAAAAGAGGACGTCAATGTATACTAAAGCCTCATGCATAATTCTGGACTTTATGTAATACTCTGATACTCAATACTCTTTGCAAATTGAATCAGAGAAATTCAACAGTAGTTAGAGAAGTTTAAAAGCCTGACTCATCATGATCTGCACTCTGCAGATAAAGTTTTTATTTTCTATGTTTATAAATCTCTATAAGGATCAAAATGGAAATATCTTTTTGGAGAAACCTGCATAAGCATCACTAAACTGTCTGAATTCAAACGGAATGCGTCCTCTAGCGAAATAGTGAAAGTTACCATTCTGTCATATGCGAACACGCTACAGCACACAGTGTGAACAGCACAAAATTTTTCCTCTGCCTTTATACCATTCCCCAAGTGAAGCAGCGGGCAGCCAGGAACATGGTGCGCGGGGAGCAGTGTGTGGGGATAGCAGTTGCTCAGGGTACCTCAGAGAATCTTAGCAGACTTGGGAATCAAACCTATGGCTTTCAGATCGCAGGGCAAATGCCCGAACCACAAGGCTACCAACTGCCCTAGTAACACCAGTTATTTCTGAAGATAAAGTCTAGGTGTAATAATACTATTTCTCAGTCATGGTTTATATACTTTTAATCACTGTTTGTTTTTAAGTTCCAGAAGAGATCTACCATTTCCTAATTACAAAAGCTATAAAGTTCAGTCTTTCTTTGCACCATTAGAATTTATGCTTTATGGTTTTGCTGCACGTTTTCTCATTAAACAAATCCGATATGTAGTCGTGAACCTGTCTTTAAAAAATAAAACTCAGTATGTGACATGATTGATTATGTAATTTTGCAGTTATGTAAACAGTAAAATAACAGCAGTAGTCTTCTATGGGTTAAATCCTCCACAACTGATCTCCTAACATACTTACATTCCGCTTGGACAAGCTCTCTGGCCAAGGTCATGTCGTATCACGGAGCATCAGGCTCCATTCTAGGACTTGGAAATGGAATGTTTGCATAATTTCTCTGCATTTCCTTTTGCTGGAGAGCGAGACACTGTGGCTCGAGTGGTGCAGACATTGGAGCGAGACCCAATGAGACAGATAGGAAAAAGAAAGGCAGAGAGAGAGAGAGAGGGAGGGAGGGAGGGAGAGAGAGTCCCCAGTATTTGAGCCACCGAAAGCCACTCTGCAGGCTCCTGGCCCTTCTGTTAATGACCCCGGCAGTAAACAGGAAACAATGGGCAGAGTGCATCTCATCGATTCCATTGCCTCCAGATCCTGAAGTGGTGCATCTTAAGAGGAATTTGTTTGAGTATGCATGTGTACAATATGCGTAAGTTAGGCAGATTATTGTGGCGTAATGAGGCTGAGGTTGCGGGCCAGTTAGGAGCCTTCCCTAAATGTGCTTGGAGCCAGACAAAGTTAATCAAGACTCTTCTGAGTAGAGCTGCTGGCTGCAAAACTTCATATACATGGCAGCTGCTGCAGAGTGAAGCATATGTCACTTGAGCCAACAGTATAACTGTTACATTTGTTTTGTCTAATGATGGAGAATCACTATGGGAGTCATTATTTGTGGATGCAAGTGCACTGGCTCCTGCTAGAAGCCAAGCAGAATCAACGCGTGTTTGGAAACAAGTATATATATCTGAAAGCTGCACTCTGAAATATTGAGTTTGGACGTAGAGGTCTAGGAATAAAGAACTGAATTGTTACAGAACATCTTTATTATGTGGTGCTTCTTTAAACCTAACATAAAGATTCTTCTCACTCACAAATCTCGTTCCCAGAATAAGTAATTCAAAGGTTCTTCAGGGAATCAAAAGTGAACCCTTTTTTGGCACCTTTGTATTTAAGGGTGTAGGAAGAAAGGAGAATGAGAGGAAGATAAGAGAACGGTTGCAAGACACAAAGAGAGAGAGAGGGGAAAAAGGGAACAGCCTGAAGAGAGAAATGGTCTATCTTTGAAACCCCAGGAATGCACATACACTCCACACATGGACTGCTCTCAAGGTGAAAAGTGGACGTATGGGGGCCTTGAAGCTTCACTGCAGCTCGCCCTTACAGTCCTTCAAATAACAAATCAACACACCCTTCGAGGATGTTGGCTGAATGGTTGGTTCACACGCTATGGCGACGAGAACCAAAAAACAACATTCATGTCAGTTTTACGATCTGGGAACAGCAGGAGCCCCTGTGGAGCCACAGGTGAAGGCAGGAGAACAACAGCAGGGATTCAGGGCCGCTCCGCACTGAGCATGCCCAGTCGGACTGGAAACATGCATCTGGGAAGCAGAGAGCAAGCTGGAAGGCTCTGCGGGAAGTGACCCAATGACGTGAAGGATGACCCCCGGTGCTGCCCCCATGTCTAACCGTGTTGGAACGCAGGGAACCGGATAGGAACTGGATAGGAGCAAGGGTAGCGGAGACTAAAAGAGCCGCCGGACCCTGGAGGCTTCTGCAGGCGCTGGGCCGAGCCTCCGGCACAGCAGCTACATGTCCTCTCTGGCCATGAGAATGATTGGCCTGAACATTGCGTGGTGAGGGGTGGAGTGACCCATAGGAAAACAGCATGGCCTGGGACCGGGGTCGGGGGGGCCGCAGGGTGAAATCTTGAGCTGTCACATGCTCCGAAAATAAATGTGTGCACGTTGGCTATATTTTAGAGGGTTGAGGGAGCTTCTCTGTGGGGTATCGGCTTGCTTATGAGAGTATGTGTGTAAGTATGTTTGTGCAAAGGGATGTCAGTCATTTTGCCTCCTGCTGCGTTTGACTTCCTGTCTGTCTGAGGAGCTCTTCTGCTTCCTCTGAGAGTGCAGAGCCGGTGCTTCCTTATGTATACACACACATACGCATACTAAAACTTGAGTTTACACTCACGTAGGACAACTTTCTGATGCCTGTAAACTTCAAGTAAACAGCCATAAAACACATCTAGCATGCTCCTAAAGTCAAATGTCAACTTTTCAAACTTTTTGCAAAGAAAACCTGCCTTTAGGATATATCCCTGTATTCTCCTTTACAGCCAAACAACTATGAACACGTGCTTACTGCAAATGGAAAAAAAACAAGTTAACGTCATTTTAATTAACAGAAAGTGACCAACCCTGTCCACTTCATCAACTTATATAGACTTGATCAGTTTTATTTTAGTAGGCAACTCACTAAACTGAGTCATTAGGCATGTGCATTAGCACATTAGCATCCTATTTCTGCTTAATTGTTTATAGCCTGTGGTCAATGCTACCCTGCTGGCTAGCTGAGGACAAAGCAACTTAGCTCAAGCACAGCGAGGTGCTTATCTAGGACAGCCCCCCCCCCCCCCCCTTTCTCTATACACACACACACACACACACACACACACACACACACAAACAATACCCCCTATCCCACCCCACAAGATAACCTTCATTAATTCTCAACAGCTTTTCTTAAGGTTTCTTAAAGTATTGTTTTTCTATTAACTTCTAAACTCTTTAACAAAAGTCAGCTCTACAAAGGAATGGTTATATCAGGTGCTAAAGTATTATGTTGCCCCTAAGGAGTAAGTATTCTGAGGGTGGGAGTACCTTATCCAAGGTGTAGTCACAAACCACACAACTACCACCATTCACATAGAGACTAGTAAGAATTCTCTGGTCCCCAGTGCAGGAAATTTACTGGGCCAAACAAAAAGACTACGTAATTCACTTTGAAATTGCATTGTCTCCACCATGTTGATTTTCTAATGCTTTAGGTACATTAGGTACACACACATAGCTTCAGTATGATTGCCTATGTCATTATGTCACTATGTCATATCGTTTATTCTGACACATTGTATATTTAGTCTATGTAGTTTAGAGTTTCAATTTATAGTTTATGTATGTATGTGTACTTGTTTCATCTCACTGCATACAGTGGAAGAAATAAGTATTTGACCCCTCTTGGCTTTTGTAAGTTTGTCCAATGACAAAGAAATGAAAAGTCTCAGAAGAATATCATTTTAATGGTAGGTTTATCTTAACAGTGACAGATAGCACATCAAAAGGAAAATTGAAAAAATAACTTATAGAAACTGATTTGCATTTAATTGAGGGAAATAAGTATTTGAACCCTCTAACAAAAAAAGACTTAATACTTGGAGGCAAAACCCTTGTTTGCAAGCACAGAGGTCAAACGTTTCTTGTAATTGATGACCAAGTTTGTGCACATTTTAGGAGGAATTTTACTCCACTCCTCTTTGCAGATCATCTCTAAATCACTAAGGTTTCGAGGCTGTCTCTGTGAAACTTTGAGCTTCAGCTCCTCCATAGGTTTTCTATTGGATTTAGGTCCGGAGACTGACTAGGCCACTCCATGACCTTAATGTGCTTCTTCTTGGGCCACTCCTTTGTTGCCTTTGCTGTATGTTTTGGGTCACTGTCGTGCTGGAGCACCCATCCGCGACCCATTTTCAGGTTCCTGGCAGAGGGAAGGAGGCTGTCCTTTTGTGCTCCTTCTATTTTTGAACAATTGCACCAACAGTTTGCACCTTCTCTCCCAGCTTCTTACTAATGGTTTTGTAGCTCATTCCAGCCTTGTGCAGGTCTACAATTTTGTCTCTGACATCCTTGGACAGCTCTTTGGTCTTTCCCATGTTGGAGAGTTTGGAGTCTGCTTGATTGATTGATTCTGTGGACAGGTGTCTTATACAGGTGACTAGTTAAGACAGGTGTCTTTAATGAGGGTGACTAATTGAGTAGGAGTGTCTAACCACTCCTACTCAATTAGTGGGAGCCAGAACTCTCAATGGTTGGTAGGGGTTCAAATACTTATTTCCCTCAATGAAATGCAAATCAGTTTCTTTCTTTTATTTAAAGTTATTTTTTCAAGTTTCCTTTTGATCAGTCACTGTTAAAATAAACCTACCAATAAAATGATACTGTTCTGAGACTTTTCATTTCTTTGTCATTGGACAAACTTACAAAATCCACGAGGAGTCAAATGCTTATTTCCTCCACTGTATGTATGTATACCTGAGAAGTCAGTAAAGTTTACTTTGCCTTTGGCTTTATCCAGACAGATGAATGGATTTATAAAGGTTACTGATGTGGAGTTTTCACAGAATCGCTGGCACATCAAGCCATGTCTTTACTGTAATTGTTCTTGTAGTTCTTCAGATGAAATGAAGTAAAAATAACAAACTGGAGCAAAACCAATTAAGGGTTTTCCAAATCTAATCTATATTAAAATGAGATAATATATACTCTCTTTAGTCTCTTCTACTTGGCAAACTGAAAATGCATGGTTTAGTTTTGAATAAATTGTTTGACAATTGCCCTTGTCTTCTGAATAATTACTTTTGGTGTCTAAAAAGAGCTGGTTGAAAGATATTATCTGAATGAAATTATTCTTTGCACTCAATTTACTTTGAAAATGCAAAAACAGAAAAAAATGTACTTTGCTTGAAAAATATTTAGTATGCAAGCCTGCTAGAGAGCAGTCATCCTGAATATTAAAACATCAGTTAATTACCAGCCCAGGCATGAGACTGATTAACCAATTAATAATTTTCAGCGAATCCTATCCGCTGTTATAGCCCATCAACCCAATACCTACTTTATATATATGCATGGTGCAGCAGATTAATACACAACAACAGTGTAACAGTTTGCATTTGTTATTAAAATCAGTGTTCAGGGCAATTAGAAGAATGAAAGGAAATGGAACCAAGTTAAACTTCCTACTGTGAGAAAAAAAAAGTCATAGACACCCAGGCAGGGCTATTGGCAGAAACTCAGCATTCCCTTCTTCTTGTGACTCTTAGAACTTTTGAAGTTTGGGGAACTGATGGGAGTTTCTCTAGCTTTTTTTTCTGCCTAATTGAAACCAGATCTGTTCATTTGGCCTGTTATTGTGAATTCTGCACAAATAAATCTTGAAAACATCCCTGATCATTAACAGATCTACTCTGTGGCATCTTTTAAAAGTTTTGCCCCTGGTGGCAATTCTTCAGTGGTACAGCCTCACCCGGGCCCACAATGGGCCCTTCCCTCAGCATGTTGAAAGCTGGTTCACGAAAAAACTCATCCTGTGTCAATATTGACCCTCCTCTAATGTTGCATATCTGAATGGATAGTGTGTTATTACTGGTGCCACATTAACGGGTAAATTGCCCATGTGGGACCAACCTGAAATGGCCTTTAATACTGCTTTTCTCATAAAAGCTCTATCTGCTATTTGAAATAAATATATAGGTTTAAAAGAGTAGAGATTACGTGAAATAGCACTAGAGTACTGTCGAACGAAAACGCCAGTACGAGTAGAAAATGCCAGTATTACCAAGTTTTCTACAATGTGTAATTAACCGTTTTATTAGAGAACCATTTTAAAGCTTAAAGAGTCTCTGCGTAATGCAAAGGGTCTGTGCGAATTAACATTTTTTCCAAGATCCTACACCCAAGAGCATATTCAATTCATATGTCAAAGACATGAGACGGTTCCATAAAAGAGAAAAGCATTTAAAGGCTGGCTGAGTCTTAGCCTCTCTCAGGAAAGACCTTGCTGCTCAAAATCAATAATCACAGCTATAGCCGTGGTGGCATTCGCAGCGGTACTGCCCTTGATGCTTAATGCGGTGAATAGGCAGGTCCATGAGTCGCTGTAACTTATAGATGCGAGTTGTGTTAATCATGAGCGATGTCATGTTAGCCTATCGTCCACAGCCTGTATCTGTCACTCACCAAGTTTATGGCCTCTGGGAATTGTGGCAATTTGTGGTATCGATCTATCACTAATTAGCCCTGGATTAAGAGGTGCGTTAGTGTGAAGTAAACATGAGTAGAGAGCTCTATTTCATAGCCGTGAATTGATTTCTGCTAATGTTCTTCTGAGGCAGTCCACAACAGCAGTGAATTGTACGGTGGAGCTCTGGTGCTTGTTAGAAGTTCCCGTAGCTGCAGGTCTGAACCGCTTACGCCATTTCTTTGATAACACTTAACATGAGGATTGGGATAATGGATGCAAAATCTGACTCTGAATCAATCTTTAAAGGCAGTGCTGTCCACTCTGACCTAGTTATATTCATGAAGCTGGATTAGCAATATTTTAAATATATCACATTTGTGCCTTACATTTAATAAAGAACAATGATCTTAATAGTGTTAATAATCTCATATTATTCATCTGTGGCAATAAAATTGGAATTGTTCAGGCCTAGAATTGTAGAAACCATCATTTTAAAGGAGGTCCCTGCAAAAGGCTCATATTTTCACCCAGAGGTTTACTCCGGAAATAAGCTTAATGTGTGTTCAATATTTAATCCTGTGGCATATTTCCCTTAATATGAGCAAATGAGTACAGTGGATACATTTTCATTCCAGCTCCTTTCATGTCTATTAGCTTAGCTGTTTCATTTTGTTACTGACATTATGGCCACATTATATGAAATGGCACTACAGAGGCTTTTCATAGCACTGCTTACCAACAAACAGTTCCAGCAGAAATTGCTGACGGAGATCTTGAAAGATGGCTTCACAGAGATGACACATGACCATAAAAGTGATGTACAATCATTTGAAACTGCAAGTAGCATTTTCTTTCACCTTAAGCTCCTTTGCTAACCCTAATTCAGTGAGCAGCAGGAAGCACTGACGGTAAAGCTAGTTTATGACCTACTTCTTGTGTCCTCTACATTGCAGGTTTTCTCTCGAATTTCCACCTTTCTTTAACAAAAATTTTAAGAAAAATAGGAAGGAAAAGCTCACTACACTGTAATGATTCACACTACACTATAATGATTATAATTACAGCATATTTACTTATTTTTTTACTGATATTTTCTAATTTTTAGTAAAGATGTGTAAAATAGCAAATTTGCTGGAAAAAAGACTGTGGGTCCTGAACTTTATGTACTCCTTTACATTTTAATGAACAGTTTAACTTTAAATACATATTTAGACTTAAATTTAATCTATTCATTTACTTAAAACAAACAAGACAACCAATTTCTTAGCATTTTTAGAAAAACTCATCCTTTTTAGCACACATTTTTACAGTTATAATATATTGCTGTCATTACCTCTGGACTTTCAAGAGCTGAAAATTTATACATACTGTGAAACCTCTTTAAGAATGGAGCAACAGAAACAGTCCAAACTGACTTTGAATTAAATCTTGTTAACTAAATTCAAACTTTAGAACTTTTACTTTCTGTCTCTGCTATTCAGGAACAAATAACGTTAAATACCTGTAGGTTCTGTCTCTGCAACACAAAATATTCCTTAATAGGGGGCCTATTCATGTTAAATTGTAACATTAGAGTTGTGGTCATGTCATTATGTAGATGTACGCCAAATTGGTAATTAGCCATTTTCTCTGTGTGTCTCTGCTGTCCTATATTTGAGACATGGTGAGAGAATAGATGGCCGTTTCTGCTCGGTCTTGCCACTATGAAGCAGATGGTTAGTTTACAGTGGATGGGAATAGAGGGGCTTTCTAATGACTGGTGTGCGAGGGGCTGGGGTCGGGGACTGAAGCAGCTTCCCTCAGTGACTGATTTACTGCCTTCAGCTCCTACAGAGGCATGCAGAGGCTGGATCGGTTCAAGTCGAAAAGCCAGGCAGGCAGATGCTGAGGAAAAAGCTTTCTTTGTGTTACTCTATCCACTGTTGTTTGAAATTGTAAGTGTTGATGCTGACCTTAAAACAGAGCAGGAGTGTGGACAGACAGACAATGAGTGTGCAGCTTGTGCTGACTTGGCCTGGAATGGGTGGAATGCCAAATAATCGAGAGGCCGGTACAGTGGGTACTGTGTGTATTTAAGGAAAAGACAGAAAGACAGAATATTGAGTGTGTGCGTATGTGTGTATGTGTGCGTGTTTGGAGGGTTAGGTATGTGACAGCATCTCCAAAAATAAACTTTTTAACTTTTTATGGCTTGTATAGATCCTTTTTTTTTTGTCATTTTGAAACTTTTCTCTTGGTCCATTCAGTGTAACATTTTGACACAGTGTAAAGTTATACCCATAATATTTACTGGAAATATAATCATGAATTCATTTATGTAAAAAACATGTGGGGCATACTGTTATTATGTAAAATCAATATAATTCCATATATATATGGAATTATATTATTTTATCCTTTGTAAACACATAAAGCGCTTTATTATTATTGCTATAATTCCATATTAAAAGTTGTATGTATAGTACAAATGGGATATATTATTACATATGGGTGCTGAAGCTATATAAAATTAAATGTGTCTATGTGTCTGTGTGTGTACATTTGTGTGTATGTGTGTGTGTGTGTGTGTATGTGTGTGTGTGTGTGTGTGTGTGTGTGTGTGTGTGTGTGTGTGTGTGT